>JAJONR010008756.1:0-32806 GCA_029582245.1 Solanum etuberosum
AATAATAATAATAATAATAATAATAATAATAATAATAATAATAATAATAATATAGTCTCTTATTATTTGTCCTAGGTGGATTTTTTCTTACACGTATGAAACCATGTTCATAATGTCCAAAATAAGTTAAAGTTGTTTAGATTAATATATGGACCTACAAGTTTGTTTTTGTGGTTCAAATTAATCATGGTCCTACAAGATATTTTTTTGAAACTCCATTAGGTCTCTTCAATTACACCTAACGATTCCAACATAATTCTTTATTCCAAATTACTTTTTTTTTCACCTAGAAAAAAAAGGATGATTGTCTTAGTAATAATATTTTACTAGAAATATCTTAGATATATTAATTTATAATCCACTTGCCCAACTTTATCCAATATTATTTATTTTCTTTTACAATGGTTAAAGAAGAGTTTTTGGGAATGGTTGGTGTTTGCAAAAAAAAAAAAAAAAAAAGTTACAACACTTAAAATTGAGTCGGAAAGAGTATTTGAAAGTTGAAGTTTTAGTTTGAAAATTATTTAACATATTGTTTAAACAAATATTAGCCAGTAAGTGAAAATAAAGTTGATTTATGAACTATTTGAATTATTTTTTTTAGTTTAAACGGATTTGTAAATAACACAATTTACTTTATATCCAAATTTAGTTTGATGAGGATTCATTAAATTACTAATAGGCAACAAAGTACAAACGATGAACAATTTGGAATAAAACATGAATTTTGTCTAGGGACAAATTAGTAAATGAAAACACGACCCATCTTATCTATCTAAGTTTGGTCGGATTAATAATCTATCTATTTATTAGCTCTCTCTTCATTTTGATAGGTGTATTTCAGTCCATTTAAAAGTTGAGATCACCTAATTTACACATGAAAAATTTTCTCAAAATATTTTTTGTTTGATATATTATATATAATCATAATAAAGAAAATAAAATCTTACAAATTACACAAGAAAAAAATAACAAAACTTAATAAAAATTACGCGATTCGAACCATAACCCATTATTTAATCCATTTTAGTTCGACTCATTTCAGTCCAAATAGCATTTGAAAGGACTGATTAAATCAGTCCATTTTAACCTGCCCATTCTACGTAATTAACATACACACACAAAAAAAAAAGGATTAAGATTGCGTCCTTCTCTCAACAATCTATTTTAAGATGATATCATTAAGGCATAAGAATCCAAGATTAACACATACTGATTGGCTGGTAATGATACTTTAAGTAATAAATAAATTAAAAGAATTTAAGACATCAGCAATTCAAGTTATATTTGTGTTTAAACTATCGTACGTAAGCAATAAAATGGGAAGAAAAAAGAAGACCAAACTCATTTTATTCAATTATATTATTAGTAATAAAAAAAACGTCAGCAGACCATGTTTTTTTTTTGTTTTGGAAAATAAATAGGTGAGAGGCCTTTGTCGTCTTTGGAGCAATTGCTCTTCTTATACTTGGCAAAATATTTGTTTGTCCACACCCTTATTTTAATGGTTTTCTTTTAACTTTTTTCTAGGCCATATTTATGCCATTGCACATTTTGATCGGAACGGAGTCAGGTAGGGTCAATGATTCGAACCTTCTTTGATAGAAAATTATATTAATTGCAGATAGTTAATTAATTAATCATCTTTAATTTCTTCGTATGTTTACTTATTTATATTTTGAATCTTCTTAGTGAAACTCTTGACTTTTTCATTGATTTCGACCGTCTATTCTAATTTAGTTGTTTATACGTGTGTTTGGATGATTTAAAGATTTATTAATTATGTTTCACTTACATTAATCGCGCATTTATAGTGATCATCAATACAATAATGGAATCTTTTTTTATTATATCCGCTTTCAAAGCTATTAGCAAAGATTTTCATTATACCATCGATCATTTTGTCATCTTCGTACTCGTCTCATTTCATAGTTATCTGATGCTAAATTTGTTAGACTAAAACAATTCAAAGATATTCATAACATGATGTTATATTGTCCGTTTAAATCAAATCCACACGATTTTCTCCAAAATGCCCTCATATCATTTAGATATCTAACACTTTATTAATAACATGTAACTTAAGCCGGCACAATTTAATTTTCTCAAAATATATTCTAAAATGAAAGCATCGAAAAGTTGCTTTAGTCTACAGTACAGATTATCTCCAGTTATTAACAATTGCTATTTCTAAATTAGCTTATCACTCTTGATTATTAATTAAAATTAAAAATAAATTCAATAAATATAAGAAATCCTCTACGTTAAAAGGCATCATTACTATTAATGCAACCTTTCTTGTATTCGTAAAGGCATTTTGGGCAACTAGAGTCAATTAGAGTGTGTAATGTATAATTAATAAAATATAATTTAGTATATAGTATTTTATTTCATTTCAATTAAGTAGGAAGCTGTCAGTGTAATAATATGGTGTGAATGTTGAATACAATTGGTCAATTGGATTAACCAATTGATTAAAGACTAATTTCATTTTCCAAAATTTTATTCTTAATTTTTCCTTTACTTACACATTCTAGTGTATTTTTTACTGTCTCTTAGCACTTCTCTCCTCTTTTCTTTTTTTTTTCCCATTTTGTTTTTTCATATGACTTGAATTGACATAGGCATATTCAGAATTTTAAAATTTTCCAGTTTTGATTTTAGTAAAGTTAGGTTATCAAGTTTTGAATAAATTATGGTGAGAGTGACTTCTGTGGCGGACAAGATGAGGGAAGCGAGATTGAGATGGTTTGAGCATGTGCAGAGGAGGTCCATTGACGCCTCAGTGAGGAGGTGCGAGAGGTTGATTGTAGAGGGCGGCACGCAGAGGGGTAGATATAGGCCGAAGAAGTAATGGGGAGAGGTGATTAGACGTGACATGACACAACTTCATATTACCAAAGACATGACTCTAAATAGGAAGGAGTGAAGGCCGCGTATTAGGGTAGAAGGATTGTAGTCGTAGTACTAGTACTAGTCGTATCCTTGTAGTTCTTGTCATTTATTGTGTTCTCAATTATCACACTGTTTTGACATTTGTTAGTATTCCTTTCTTGTAGACTTTGCACTGAGTTTCTTATTAATGACTATGCTTTCTTCACTATTTTCCTCTTACTCTATTTGGATTTGATATACTTGAGCCAAGAGTCTTTCGAAAATAACCACTCTATCTCCACGAGATAAGATATGCATACACTCTATTCTCTCCGGATCCCACTTAGTGAAATTTCACTTATTGTCGTAGGTATATACAAAGTAAATTCGTAACACAGATACAAAAATTTGACATTATTTTTGTTGTTAAATATTTTCTATTTATGGGGAAAAAAATTCTTCCTCTTTGGACGGTTTGCTCTGATATTTCACACAAAGACCAAGCCTCTGTATCTTGACCAAATTTAAAAGGTATAAACGTGCCTAAGCTAATAGAAAGGGAAAACAATATCCCACTTCTATAAAATAAGGCCAGTTATACATTTGACCGATCAGCAGAAAATAATTACATTCACTAGCTAAATATACGATACATTATCTTGTATAATATATGTATATTATACATAAATATTCAATATGTATATACACATATATATCATGTTTGAGAATCTTTGCAAAGCATAGTATCACAATGCTGACCAGAATAATAATATATATACACACTGATAAAATGAGTGACAAACCAAGTCATAAGTTTATCTGTTCTGCATTTACAACAATATTGAGCACGTGTATGAATGTTTCAAACAATTTTATACAAACTTCAGTATAGGAGGATCTCCATTTGGTTGTGGCTTCCATGTCTACAACTTCCACATTATGCAATGTCAACTTGCTTTGACTTCTTCCATTCTGCAGGCAGGCAAGAGCTAATAGTCAGTCCCACCGGCATCAAACAAAAAACAACAAAGTCACGCAAAGAGATTTATTTTATAATGTGATGTCCGTGCCAGCTTGGGCATGCCTCAGATAGTCCACCGAGTACCTAGTACCTCCTACCAATGCAGTCATACAAATAGATATTTAGCGAGAATGAAAGACTTTAAACGACATGTTATGTGATGTTGTTAGAAAGAAAATGACGCGAGGATAAGTCATGATCATACTTCCGTTGACATGAAAAAGGAGGATACAATCATATAAAGTGCCTCCTCCAGCACAGAGGCGTCAAGCATTTCACAATGAGTTATCTAATTTACTTTTTATGTGTAAAGAATGAGATATCTTATATATTTAGTCATGTATGACTTTGAAAAAACAATGCAAAGTTGGGCCAGAGTTAACAGTCACACGGGCATCAACCAAATAAGCATCGTCATGCATAGAGAGAGAGTTATAGAGAACAAACGACTTCTGTTGACATTTCAGGAGATGATATTATAAAGAAAATGACATGTGAACAAGTCATGATCATACTTTCATTGACATGAAAAAAGGGTTACGGTCATTTAAAGTGCCTCCTCCTGCACAGAGGCGTTGAACATTTAAGGGAGTTATCTAATTTTCTATTTAGAGGCAACAAATAAGCTTATCTTATACATTCAGACATGTTTGACTTTCTAACAATCGATGCTTCTTTGAGTGATATCAAAAGACAAGTTCTATCAATTCTATGAAAGAAACCTCTGGTCAGTTCTTCGCTTCAATTCAGATTATTAAACACAGAGTCAAGGACAACTGCATTTTGACTCAACTACATGTTACGTCAGTATATAGATATAATTCATAATCGAAAATACTCAAATGTATATATCACACTATCACAAACAATGCCACCTTTTCCAAACACAGAAAAGAATAAATGTCTTCTTTGTCTCCATAGATAAAGAATTTGTGGTATCTATCATTCATTTATTTATCAGAAAGAATATGCTTCTATTTTTCTTGTTCATCCCAAGTAATGTAAAGCATTATTCTTATAATTAGCTTAATCATAAGTTTCATCAAGATAAAAGATTTATGAGCCGCATACTCTTTTTGATTACTAATAGTCGTCCACTTAAAAGTTAAAACTGATTTAGTTCTGTTCCAAATATATCATTCAGCTCTTCAGTAATTTGTGATCCATTTGGTAAAGCACAGCTAATTCAATTACTTGATGCTCCCCCTCTACTAACAGATCATATCCTTGAAATAAAAGAAGATAAGGACATGCCACACATAGGTTGAAGAACAAAGGTTTGAAAAGATCAATTGTGCTCGGAAAAAAATCAAGGGTTTAATTAAAAAAGTACAATGTTTTCAATGAAATCATAAAGTAATTCCTCGGGATTGGTCGGCACATTGGACACCACAGGTTATCTATACCAAGTCCAAATCTGCACTGTGGGCAAAATGACCTTTTCTATTCAACTCATCTTTTGAAATCTTATCCTTATGACCTGTAGATTGTATAATACTTAAAATGAGCCGCCCACTTACACAATGGATTTGAAGTCAATAGAATTTGTATCTGGAAGTGTTTACGCAGAAAAATTCAACACGACTTAAAATGATGAGATTCAATTATGGTGGATGTCAGTTCTAAAGGACTGGGTTTAGCTACCGCTTACATGCTACAAGCTGCCAAAACAGAGCAGTAGCGGATATACTAGGAAAATGCTTATAAGACAAACAAAAAAATTGGAATTTGTAACTGGACTAGAGCTGTCTCCCGATTTAGATCATAAATTCTCATTTCCCGCCCCAGCCTGTTCAGTACCTAAACTATATCTGTCTTATCAAAATGGCCAACTACTAATCTACTTCTAATCCCCTCATTGATCTCTCTGACTCCCCCAAAATGCCTATTGTTGTTTAAGCATTGCCTCCTCACTGTTTCATCCATGTAAGAATCTCATCTTTCCAATAAATGTTGTGTTAAGATCTCGTTGCTATCTTTTGAAATCAAGTCAAGACGAGAACCCCTTACAAATGAAAAGTTACAACTTCGAATACCAGTTTCATATATTTCTTTTTTTAGAATTGAACAAAAAAAAATGCAGAATGGTTATCATACTAATATTGACATGCCAAAAGGAGAGACAAAATAGAAAGGATTTATTCCTAGATAACACTTTGTTTTAGGATACAAACCCTAAATAAAATTCTACAATTTCTTAAGAAGACAGCAACATTTCTTCTGAGAAGGGCTAATGTGTTCCAGAAGAACATGTGATTCAAGGATGTCCATACATGTGTGTCTATATGTTAAGATTGATGTATTTTGATGATTAACAAACATAATGTACTCTGTAGGAATTGTGTTAAGAACCAGGTCCTTAATGCTGATGAATAATTAGCTGAAAGATGTGATTGTGTTGCAATATTTTAAGGAAGATATCTGTGTATATCTCCATTATTATTCGTGCAATATATTCTAGATAATCACAAGATCTTTCCAAAGTTTTTGAGCTCTAAAAGGATTCAGTGTATAACCGAATTGGAGCTATTTTTTGTAAGACACGATTTGAGAATCCTTCTCTGATTTGATTTGATTTGATTTCCTTACTTGATAAAATCTTCGAATTAAGTGGCTTCTTTTTCCATGTGCTTACTAATGTGAATAATATATTTATTTATTTTGATGACCGTGGTGTCCGGCTTTCGTGCACCTTAACTGATTCCATGGATACGTGTCACCTCCCTCCAACAATAGGTATCAGACAACTCTGTCCACCAAGGCTAGGACAGACAACTCTGTCTACCAAGGCTAGGACAGATGGAAGAATAAATATATTGTATACTACATTGTCGGAAATCATTCATTCACACAAATTGAGAGATTGAGCAACAGTTTTAGTCTTTTAGAGCTTTCAAGCAATTCGTCGTTCTTGAAAATACGAAGACTGATCATCTGAGAGTGAAGAACCAGGCCGAAGACTCTGGTCCTTGTGTGGTTACTTCAATTCATTGAGTCCAGTCCTGGGTTCACTTGTAATAGGATTTTGAGTTGTAACCATCTACTTATTTGAAAGTACTGTTAGGTTGCAGGTTGTTTTGTTATGTGAAACATATTTGTTGTTCAAGTCAGTGTGACTTGAGGAGAGTATAGCAGTCAGGTAACGGTCAATATCAACGCTTCGAGTAAGTCTTAGATTGCAAGGGTTTGTAATCTGAATTTTCGGCTCACTTTGTTTAGTGGAGTCGGCTCGCAGTCATGGTTTTGCCTCTTTTAAATCGGGTGTTTTTCTGCGTTAAAAATCCTGTGTTTTTATTATTACACACTTTACTGTTTTTGTGTTCTAAACTGAATTCTCAAAGGACCAGATTTTACAGTCGAGTTGGGCAAATTTTAAGAGTGATGAAAATTTGGTACAACCCAATTCAACCCCCACGCCTTGAGTCGTCAAGGTGCACCTAAACTAACACTATATATTGGTTATTTACTGGAATCTTGGCGAGTTAGAGCTAAAAAAGAGAATACATTCACCAAATATTCCACTGTTTGAGTATTTCTTATAGTTCCTGTGGAGTATGCTCTATCAAGTATCAGAGCCTACTCAGGATGTGAAGGTCTGTCTACAGCTTTATACAAAGAAAACAGATGCAAAAGGAGCAATAGCCACAACTCCGAAAACCACACCCTGAACAGCCCAAACTTTATCATTTTTTCCATCTCCTATAGATTCATAATGTTGCATGGACAAAAGAAACAACGGTCTTGGGCTCGGTATAAGTTATAAAGACCTTGGAGATCTAGGAATACATTTTAGTATTTTACCATCTTTCACAGTGAAGCACACTGTAGTAAGATACTCGCTCCAGTAACTTGAGATATGTTAGAGTGGGTCTGAATCCTACATTGGTTGGGGAATGAACTGGTGGTTTGCTTATACGGACTTGGAAAATCCTCTCCCTCATACTAGCTTTTGCAGTTGAGTTAGGCCTAGGTACCATATCTTTACATGGTATAAGAGACAGGTCCATCCCTATTTGGGTTCCCAGTCCACGCTTCAATTGAACCTGGGAGTGAAGGAGGGTGTTAGAGTGGGTAGTAGTCCCACATTGGTTGGGGAATGGACTGGTGGTTTGTTGGACAATCCTCCCCTCATGAGCTAGCTTTTGGGGTTGAGTTAGGTTTAGGCGTCATATCTTTACATGATATATAGATACAACACATAAGATATGCAGAAATTGTATTCCCTACTGGCTTAAAAAAGTTAGCTGCTAAAAAGAAGACGTACCTATAATTTATGCTTAAATGTTTGTCTCTGCATCCTTTATTTCCAAGAGTGGGGCCTTTGAATTGATATTTCTTGTGAGCTTGTCTTCATCCACCTTGTCTTCTTTTGTTTTTCCCCACATAACAGCGTAAAAGCCAACAACAATTATAATTGACCCCACCAAGCTGTACTCAACAAAGGTGATGATTAGGCACATGTAAACAGTACTTTACAACACTTGCAAGAGAGAGGAAAGAGTTCATAATAAAAACTTTTTTTCAATTTGGATTGCCGCCAACTTGACAGATTTGTAAGATTGTAAAATGAAATATAAACATACCTTCCAAGGTAGAAAATATCTCGTAAGAAGATTATACCCAATGCAGCAGCAATTACGATTCCAAGAGGATGGAACATAGCAACAAAGAGAGGTCCCTTTCTACGAATGCACCAAAACATCACACTGACTTGAAATGCTGAGCCAAATATTCCCTAAGGAAAGAAAAATACATGTCAAATGTTTGAGATATGCTGAAGAATGCAA
Organism: Solanum etuberosum; assembly: GCA_029582245.1. Taxonomy (NCBI): domain Eukaryota; kingdom Viridiplantae; phylum Streptophyta; class Magnoliopsida; order Solanales; family Solanaceae; genus Solanum; species Solanum etuberosum. The sequence goes on from JAJONR010008756.1 coordinate 8,683, forward strand.
CTGATATACCCCTCAATGCTGAGCAAATATAAATAAACACATTCAGTGTTCTCTATTGACATTTGAAAATACTCAAAAGATTATAGCTTCCTTATAATTACTGATAAGCCCAGACTTATTCTTAGTAAAACAAAGAGATGTGTTTAGTGACGAATTTGCTGTTAAATTATTCATAGCTAATAAAAAAAACTTGATACTTTGTTGGTATAACTTGAACAATTTCCTTCTTCTATTACTCTTATGTATTTTGTTGACATTCTAATTTATTGTTTATTTTGGAAGTTTGTTAAGAAAAAATTTATAGTAAAATTTTACTCCAAAAGGTAAAATTTGATGGTTAGCTATTTTTCAGAGTGGTCTATGGATAGTCTGTCTTACTGGTGAAATCTGGCCTCTCAACATAAATGGGTAAGTAATTTGAAAATATTATAGACTTTTGACATGTCAGCCAAATATATAGCGAAGTACCAAAATTATTCTTTCAAATGAATGGTGGTTAGAGTTCCACAATCTTTCATTTTCTCTATCCTTCTAAAAGAATGAACCTCTGTATCAAATGGGTCCAAATAAGTCATGTTATCAAAATTAAACTGCAGATGCTAGATCAAATAGTTTCCAAAAAGAAAAAGATATTATTTTTGAGATAGACTCAAATGGAAAATGTGTCCCATAAATGGAATAAAAGGGATTATTGAAGAGCAATGCACTTAACGTAATTCAAAATATCATTAGCAATCTGGTATAGGAAGTAAATGAACTATTGAGTCTATTTCAATATGTACTTGTCTCTTCACTTTTGATGCTACACCCATGTCGACACAACATGGGTGTGGGTGTGGGATCCGTATCGGATATGGTTTATCAATTTTGGGTACTTTGATCAAAATTGAGTGAGAAATTCAAGACAAATACAATGATTTCTGACATCAAAACAAAAGATAGGGTGAAATCATAATTTAGGCATATGTTTTTTCATCCTTAAAAGATATTTGTATTAAAAATTCGCAACCAGAAGGTGTTTTAAAGATATTTACAGGTCAATATAACTGTTGAATGTGCGATGAACTCAAGAAGTCTATCATGACCTTTATATCATTTAAAATAGTCATGTTACACCAAACGAACAGTAAGGAGATGCATATGTACGTAATAATAATTAGAGATGCAAACTTGCTCTCAATTATCCGTGCATTCCTCTCCTTCCAAACAATCCACCTCAACTTAGGTATTTTTCTTTCTATTTTTAGTTATTTGAATTATTTTTAGTTAAATCCCAGTACGGCTGTACCCGTATCCATACTGGAATCCATACCCCTTAAAATTCAGATCATGAAGGATCCAACCTCTATATCCTCACCCGTGGCGGATACCCACACCCTAGTTCGAGCAACTTAGTATACACTTTCCACCTTACATTTTATATTGTGGTGCTTAATTGGCACACTGTTTAAGAAAGAAAAAGAAAAACTTTTGGTACATGCCAAAAACTATGTTGCTCGGACTCTTCATAAATGTCAACGGATGCATGTCGGGTTCTTCAAAAGTAGTGTATTTTTGGAGAATTTGATACGGTGGGGCATTGAAAATGAAGAGTGCGTGCAATGTAGACCAAAAGTACCCTTAGAACATGTGGTCTTAAACATATCATGATATTTCTATGGCTATGAACATATCATTGAGGATAAAATGAAATGTTTAAAGCTAAAAGAATTTTCAAATATAGAAAGATGTCATGCTTCTTGGAACAAACAAAAAAAAGAAAGAATGTCAGATAAAGGAACAGTTACATAGAGAAAAAATATATTCCAACCACAGTCAATATTATTGTCCAATGTAGTTTGTCGATTGAAAGTTGTGCTTGTTCAGAAGGCACTTTACATCAAGACGTTTTCATAGTACAAGCAATTTGTTGGCAAAAGATTTAGGTCCCCCCTCTTTCACTTTTAAGAAGATTCATGAAGAAAGAAACTTTTCAAAAGTTAGAAGTATTTATTTACTTATTGATCACTTAGCCAATATCTTCTTCTCCTTCTCCCTTTCCTATCATTACATGTTAACTGAATGTCCAACACATACTTCCCGACCTGAACACTCTTGGAACAGCCACTAAAATCAGTACATATCAGCCTCATTATGGACCAGCTTATCCCCCTCTATCTTTTATTTTGTTTCTAACATTAAGAAATTCATGCTTTAGAACAAACTCCGTGCTCTAGTGTAGTAACTAACTTGATCCCACCTTTGCATAACACTCTAACTGAGATTAAGTAAGAGCAGAAACATAAAAACATACTGCACCTTAGTTTGCAATTGGTAAAGTCTGGGTCTAATAGGATCAAACTGAGCCAAGTTAAGATCAGGGGATTGGGTGGAGGAAAATGTACAATTAGCTAGAATTTACAGCTGATACCAAGCAGGCGGAGACCTAGAATCGGGTTAAGTAATTGCATACCAGTCTCAATTGAACAGGAATCATCTACCTAAGGAAGTACCCAAACAGAGGCTTACAAATACTTCGTCCATGTATATCTTAGCATGGTCACAAACTCACTATATGAGCAAACAGAATGTAAATGCACACAATTTTTACCTACTTACTGAGTATAGAACAGCGAACAATCTCGTACCAGGTTGTAGCAACCAAGCATTTAAGTTCCTGTCCATAAACAGAGAGACAATTGCTGATAGAATGGATGCAAAGAAGCAGTAAAAGAAGACCACAATCAGCTCAACTGGATATTTCTTAAGGACGGAAGCCTGTAAAAAGAAAAATATATCAGTTCTAGTGCTGATTCTCAACTAATAAAAGCGTCGCTTTCAAAGATTTAATCTTACACCTGAACAATTAAATATGACGAAGCCGCTACACAATCCACTACAAGATATAGTCCTCCAATCACCCAGTCAGTTTCCTGGAAATGAAGATAATTTTGAGGCTTCAAAGAGGAACTCGACAAAATTTGTGGTCCCTTGTAAAGAGTGGCGGTGAACGCTCCAGCAATTGAGACGATGGTTCCAATGGATTTAATCAGGGTACTTGTACTTCGACAATCTAATTTTTCCATCCTAAAATAAAGCAAAACAAAAGTGTATATGTGTTACTTTTCCAGTCTCTTGTGATCAAAGAGACCATCATTATATGCTTTCTTAACCTTCCATGGTTTTTGAATTTCCCGAGAATCTCCCCATTACATTTTTTTTGTTCATGCGTGCTCTATAATTGGATAGAAATGAAAAATTCAATTGAATTTGAAAACAATTATACTAACAAGTGAAACCATAGAAACTGTGAAGAAACAGTCACACTACTAACTGCAACATTTGTAACATCAAAAACATAACTACACCAAGTAGAAAAAACATATTACGAACGACTCCAGTTCAGAGGGAATCTGTTTTACGATATGCCTGAAATCGAATAAACTGGCTTACTTAATACTCCCTATGTTCCAATTTATATGGCATTCTTCTCTCTTTAGACTGTTCCAAATAGAATGACATTTTTTTATATTTGAAAACTATTTAACTTAGACTTCTCACTTTACCCTTAGTCCATCTTTCATAAACTCCATTCTACTCTAAAATCAACTAGAGCAAAAGTGAGAAGAGGGGCAAAAAAAAAACCTGAAAATGACGGCAAGTATGAAAGTAAAACCTGGGATGAGGTTGAGCATTGCTGAGGCAAACGAAGCAGAAGTATAATTAATCCCAGTATACCCAGTTAGCTGAGCTGAACAACTACAAAAACACGAAAAAATACTGATTCAATAAACAGCAAAAAAATTCACAAATTATCCAATTGAAAGATGAGAAAATCACATACCCAAGAACACCCAGCAAGAAAAACCAACAAATGAGTGAGAAATTGAGTGGCGGACGAGTTGACCTACATAATCAATCAAATCAATTAAAGACTGTAACTTTTTTTGTGGGTTTTTCGAATTGAAGCGAAAGGGTACCTGTAGAAGAAGAAAGAAGGGAGGAGAATAAGAGCGGCAAGAGTGTTGGAGTAGAAGACGAAAGTGAAATTGGTCATTCCGGCGGACATGGCTTTTTTGCCAACTATCATTAGACCCACTTGTGCGAATTGGGTTGAAGCCATTCCTATGTATGGTAAAGCTTCCTTCACCTTCATCTCCATCGCCATTTTTGAGTATCTTGTTTCTGAACTTGGACTTCACCAGTGGAAAAAATCAGTTTCAAAGTCTGTTAGGATACTGTGGCCCCAAATGATTGGTATCTCTTTTTCTTTTCTTTTTAAATGTTGTATAATAGATATCAGATAATCGTGTCTATCAACTTTAAGATAAATAGAAGAATCGGTTAGTGACCATTATATCTGAAATCTCATGATTCATAACTACTTTATTAATCACTAGACCACGATTTTAATGTTGATATCTCCTTGCTTTTGCTATTTTCCTTCATTTATTGGTAGTATGGTTTGAAACTTGAGAGATAATGGGTCAATTTAATATAAGGTTTTTATTTGCCATAAGATTTGAATTTATAACATATCTAATCCAAGCATCACATATCGTATTTTTTATCACCGGACCAAAGCCTTGGTTTATAGTGTAACTTTAAAAGAATGAACATGACTAAACCAAAATCTTTTTGCTTTATTTGAGGTATGAAAATTTTTTTTGCATAAAATTGCACGTTTTATCCTTTAAATGAATTGGTCTTTAATTTTTATCCTTCAAATAGGTTGGTCTATAATTTTTGCCCTTTAGAAATAAAACTTATGCTTAGTAAGACATAAGTTCTTTAAAAACTGAAGTTATATCCGAACATCACCTATAGATATTATAACATAAAAATATAAACTTATGTCATATGAAAAATTATTTATTAGAACTTACGAGGGTGAAGATTAAAAACTAACACAAGTTTGGAGCAAAATGAATCTTCATAGAGATACAATGTAATTGCTCATAAACATTCCAACCCAAAAGAACTTTCAATAAGCCCACTAGCAAAGTGTTGGCCCTTAAAAAGATTTTGTCTCATATATTAACCTCAGGATCATCATCAACTTTGTCTTGTAAAAATGGCATCTTGTTGTTGTTTGATCTTAAGTCCTTCTCTTTCTTTTTCCATTCTTTACTTTGTCCCCATATCACTGAATAAAATCCAATCACAATGATGATTGATCCCACCAAACTACAAAACAAGAAAAAAATGACACCAAAGAATTATGTGACATCGTATTTACTAATTCAAAATTCTGAATCCATCTCTAACTGTGTACAGTAGAAAAAGACTCGCAAAATATAACAAAACCAATATAAATAGAAAGTAAATGAAGTCTTAAACATGTATGATTTACCTTCCCACATGAATAATTTCACCCATAAATATGCTAGCAGCCATAGCAACAACAATGCCTAATGGATGAAACATGACAACAAAGAGAGGTCCTTTTTTCCTCACACACCATGCACCTATACTAACTTGGAATACATTTCCAAATAAACCCTGCATTATTTCAAGTATAACGCGTTATAAAAACCTTTAAAGATCAAATTCATCAAGTTTAAATCATGATTCAGCCTTTCAGACATATTAAACTTATGTATATCGACTTAGTTACCGAGTATATGATAGCCACTAATCTGCAGTGAGGGCTTAAACTCCAAGAATTCAAATCCCTTTCAATAATTAAAGAGAAAACAGCACATAATATTGTAACACAGCAGCTATAAAACAACATTAAAATCAGCTCTGCTGGATATTTCTTAAGGACAAATGCCTGCAAAACATGAAACAGAGGAAAAACAGATCATGATTGATGAAAAATGATTTCCAATTTACGTGACACAGTTGGAATTTCGAGAGTCAACCAAGTTTCTTTGACTAAAATAATGTAAGTTGTTGATTGTGATTTATGATACTTAAAGCTTAAAGTTTTTATGTCCAAATCAACAGTCAAAGTTTAGAAGTTTGAATCTCGAAATTCCAACTATGTCACATAAATTGAGACAGAGACAGTAATTTGTTGACAATTCTAATTACCTGTGAAATGATAAAGAAAGAAGCAATTAGAGAGCAAATCATAGTGAGTAAACCTCCAATAGCCCAAGCAGAAGGGATTGTTAATATTGTATTTAAAGGACTAATTCCAAAAACTTGAGGGCCTTTATATAAAGTTGCAACAAATGCACCTATTATTGATACCAAAGTCCCAATAGTTTTAGCCATTGTGCTCAAACTTTTGTGCTCAAAAGTTTCCATCCTGATTAAAATAAATAAATTAGTGAACACAAAAGTTGAACATATATTCAGATACAATTTTGACAAGGTTACTCCCGTTGTCACGTTGTGCTTTTCGAAAGTTAATTTGACTAACTTTTCAAGCTAAATCAAAGTACATTAAATTTTTGATTTTCAATAACTATATGAAAAAGACTATAAATTACTACAATTTTTTTCATATCTATCACTATGATTAAAAAAAACACATTTTAAAGTAGACATAATACATAAAAATGTCCTTTAACTTAGTTTCAGCAGGCATCTATGCCCTCCAATTTTGAATTGCACAAGTAGGCACTTAAATTATCCAAAAGTTAAACAAGTAGACATGCGCGTCCTATGTGGCATAGCACACGTAAGATGCAAAACTGCTACGTAGGACGCGTGTATTTACTTGTTCAACTTTTGAATAGTTTAAGTGTTACTTGTGCGTACTCAAAGTTGGAGGGTATATATGTCAGTTGAGGTTAAGTTAAAGGGCACCTTTATGTATTATGCCTTTAAAATATTAGTCTAAGTTTCATATCTTTTGATTCTAAAAAAAGGAAATAGTGACAAGTAAAAAAGAACGAAAGGAGTAGTATATGTTAAAAGAAAGGTCATTTAATTTTAAACCTGAGAATGACTGCAAGAATGAAAGTGAATCCTGGAATTAGTTGCAATATTGCTGTGGAAAGTAATGGAGATGAATATTCAAGTCCAAGAAATCCAAGCACTTGCATCAAGAAACTACAAAATTGCACTATAATTAGTCATTTTTTCTCTAATTGAATTTGCTAAGTTGAGCCACAAATTTACATTTACATACCCCATTATGCCAAGCAAGAAAAATCCATAGAGAAAAGTAGGCCATAGAGGTGGAAGAGCTGACCTGCATTTCCGAAAAAAATATATACATAAAATATCTAGTTTTACAGAGACACCACAAACTCATATGTCTCATATTTTGCATGTAAAATCACTCATATGCTCAGATGGTAAGTATGCTTCACATCCAATTCTAAGATTATGAATTCGAGTCATCAAAGAAAGCAGAGTTCATTTCACAAAAGGTCACTCAAGTATGAGAATTTATCTAGTAGAGTCATTAGACTTTATTTTGTATCAATAAAATCGCTCAATTTATAATTTTTATTTTTGAAAATCACTCAACTAAATTTAGTATGTATGAGTTTCAGTCTTACACCATATATAGAGACACATATTAAAATTGGCTAAAATTTCATACATGTGCGTCTGAATTATTTTGATCAAGAAAATAATAATTTTATTTTTCAAATTTCAACATCTAAATCTACTCCAAATAAGCTCATATTTGAAACATAAATTCCATATATCATGAAGAATACACTTCAATTCATAAAATTGTCAAAAATCAACAAACCTATTTAAAATCATTTTATTTTTTTGAATTTTTTTAAAATTATAAGTTCAAACCTGAGACAATACGTTAAAAGCATAAATTATGTTTTTTTATTAACATATACTTACAAATCAAAACAATTATGATCAGTGTTTTTTCCGTCACTCAAATCAAATCAAATCAAATCAAATCATTAATCGATTTACATACCTATGGAGGAAGAAAGAGAGTGGAATAAGAAGTAGAGTTGAAAAAGCACTTGAATAGAAAGTATAAGTGAAACTAGTCATCCCAGTTGACATAGCCACTTTAGCTACCACAGCTAATCCAACTTGTGCTAATTGCTGAACTATCATGGCTATAAATGGAACCACTCCACTCATTTTCATCTCTCGATATATGATGAATTTCCTCGTGAAACACTCTGAATCAAAAAAAATTAATCAACTCTAACAAATTTTTGAATTTGAAACTTGTTCGAATTGAATTCTTTTGATTTTCATATCGAAGATATATTTACGAAGTTATTTTAAAAACCAATGGACATGTTTTAATTTTCCTTAATGTGAATTCAAATTTTTGAGGTTCCTAGAAATAATCAAATTGTGTTGCAAGGAACATATATCGATATGTCACAATATTTTAATTGTCTATTTTTAGTGTATATTTATATATTCTTGATTTGTCTTTTTGTCAGGATTAATCGAAATTAACGATGGATCTACAGGATATTTTAAATTTTATTATGACTAGTTTCTTTATTTTACTTATTTCTTACGTACCAGCATGCGTAGTATTTTATTTTATTGAACATAGTGGGTGGGTGGTGTTTCATCACTAGCACTAATATATTCATTTAAGAAAGAAAAAAAATTGTGGTTTTTTATATGTATATTAAAATTATTGAGTTTTTAAATTAGGATAAATATATCTGAATTATCGTAAATGGTATGCAGATACCTTCCGTCATATTTTTGGGACATTGGTGTATTTGCCGTCTTAAAACTAGAGCATATATATCATTTATACTTACGGATATACACGTGTCATAATCTTATCTACCGACCCGATATTTATTAAATATCGGATCAACGGATAAGATTGTGCCACGTGTTCCTATTTAGTCTTCTGTTAGAATCAAGTTTTTAGACATTTATTAAAAACAATGATTGGTGCAGATACCATATCAGTCTAAGTGAAACGTCTAATTGAAAATAACGATTGGTTAAATAATATTCAAACATATCATAGTTACGTACAGTCTAAGTGAAACGTCTAATTGAAAATAACGATTGGTTAAATAATATTCAAACATATCATAGTTACGTAGCGTTCTTGAAAGTATGTCACATATCAATATGATATATGCTCAGTTATTTTCCATGGTTATGATATACTCTCTTGTTTCATTTTAGTTGTTATGTTTTTTTCTTTTATACGTTTTTTGAGAAAGTTAACTAAAGATGTAACTTGATTATTATTTTTTATATCAATTTAATACAATACTATTATCTTTTTCACTACATTAATCTCTCCGTCTATTTATTGAGTAAAAGTAAAAATGAAAACCAATAATAAATTACAACTGAATTTATTAAAATTAAATCAGTTGTTTTAGCAAACATGAAAACTGAAATGAATCAGAGGGAGTATATATTGGTAGAACTAGGAAAAAGAGAATCTTGTTCTAGAGGTAAAATCATTTTAGGAAACTCCAACATTTGAATAATAGTTTTGATTAAATTAGGTGTTAAATTTTTTTTTGAATAATAAAGAAAGAGCAATATAATCTTATCAAATTTTCTCTCTTTATTATTAATCTATAGAAATGTTACATTACAGAACATCACAAAGTTAATATAATACATATTGGTAGAACACAAATATAATCCTCAAAATTACAATCTTAATATTGAATCTCATCTCATTTTTCCTTGAAAAAAAAGAAAGAAAGTAACACTAATATAGTTTCACCTATACACATGTACCATATTTTTCATATAAATTTGAAACACTATCTTTACAACAACATATAATTATTCCTTTTATTTAAAGGAATTGATTTTGTATTTGTCCTGGTGAAAGATAACATGTATCTCATGTTGGATTCATTGTATAATGTGTGAATGAATAATGATACATAGAATAAAGATTGGTGAATTCAGAATGTGAAAGTGTTGCCAGTATGAATGGAGTTATTCCATTCATGAATACTCATGACAGATGAATGCAACATTTCGTATTTTCATGCAACCTTTCGTATTTCTAGGCTACCTTTTCACATATCATGCATGAATCATTGTGCTCACCTATAGGCTATAAATATCTGATTCTTTCTCAGATATTGATATAAGTTTTTTAGACAAGTTTTTGAAACAAGTTTACAAGAAGAAAAATACTACATAGTAAGAAAAAAGTTTCTGTTTTCCAAAACCTTCAAGTGTGATTACAAACCATTGGGTGGTTCGCTGGACAAAAAATTTGAGGTATCACTATTTGTTTGTCGTGAGTTATTTTATCTTGGGAGGATATATTTCATAACCTCGGGTATTTGAGGGGAATAATTTCCTTAAGGAAACTCGGTGAATTCAGAGGGCTTGACTCTTCTTCCATTCTTCTTGTTGATTATATAATCTTTCGTTTCCAAAATTTATTTAACTTCATATTGTAGATTTCATTATTTGTATGAAATTTGTTTGAAGTTATTTTGTTGGAAAAACAGATTTTGAACTTAACAATTACTTAACATCTCATAAAACTAATCAACTTACACACGAGCCGTACCAAACCCAATAGCAAGACCAACACAATTCAAATTCAAACAACCGATAAATCTATTCACTAACTCGTAATTGAAATTACAAAGGAATTTAAGAACTAAAAGGAAATTGAAGAACACACTTAGAAGAAAGGAATGAGAAGTAGAACTCAAAGAAAAGGGATGAGAGAACTAGACATTTTTCTCAACAATTTTCATAAACCAATTTTGCTCTCCCAAGTCTCTATTTATCAGCCCGGATCTCACACATAGCCACTTAATCCGGTTTTGGGCTGCTTTGTCAATACTGGTCTAGGTCCATTCATAACGCGAGCTGACTCGAACATCACATTTATGCCTCATTTTGCAGCAGAGGGACATTATTTTCACCAAGTGTTTCCAAGTTCTTCCCCTCATAGTATTTTTCCTGAGTTTTCCCCCACATTACAACATAAAACCCAATCACTGTGGTCACTGATCCCATCAAACTGCAAGAAATGTCTATATTATTAGTACACATATCATATCTTAATGTTAATTTTATCCCCTCGATCTGTTTTATTTGATGTGACTTATCGATCGTGATAATTCTTTATTAAATATAAAAATTTTAAAAATGATAAAAGAGTCGTAGAACATATATATATATATATATATATATATATATATATATGGTGATGTCAAACATGGCGTGAGCTTTTTGCAGCTTTAATAGCATATTATAAAGGATTAGTAACATATATATTATAAAATAGAAGAGAGGGAGTAATAAATTAAGATTATTGTCAAAAGTTACATAATTTCATGTATTACTACATCTAGTCCATATTATTAGTTTTTGAACGTGTTTGTACACCTTTTTAAAAAGATATCCAAGAGTTTTAATAATAAAATATTGTATTCGTCTTAATCAAAAAATAGCCTTTACCTCTCTTAAACTTTTCACTTAATTAAACTCTATTACAGAGCAGTAAAATGAATTTGAAAAAACAGGAGTAATAAATATTTCTTGTCTTTTACGAAAAAATATTGAAATATTTTAAACACAAATTTATTTTGTTAAAACAACGCATATTTTGGATTAAAGAGAGAAGTATTGAAAACACTTCTGAACTTGGCGTGAATTGTTAATTTTGTCCCCGAACTATTGACAGCCTTAAAAACATCTCTCTACTTGACTAACTGAACTTAAATATACCTCCGATCAGCCATATGGAATGACAAGTGATCTCAGTCTCTTGTAGGAGCGTGTCGCTCATAATAAAAAGTCGAAAGAAGTATTGAAAACACCCCTAAACTTGACGAGAATTTAGGGGTATATTTCACCCATATGGTAAGATTAAGAGTGTATTTATTTAAGCTCAATTAGTCAAGTAGAAGGATGTTTTTAAGGTTGTCAATAGTAATTCAGAGATGAAAGTAATAATTTATACCAAATTTAGAGATGTTTTTAGTACTTTTCTAAAATTAAAAAGAGTATTTATTTATAATATAATAATTAATAAATAATATAATACATACCTTCCTAAGTAGAAAACATCTCTAAAGCAAAAGGTACCAATGAGAACAGCAAAAACAATGGCAAAGGGTTTGAACATGGAAACAAAGAGAGGATCTGTCTTCTTGAGGCACCATGTTGTCATGCAACTCCTGAATGCAATACCAATTATACCCTGATTGAACAAATTCTAATGTAAGTTAATTGTCTTACATAAGTACAATTGACTTTTATCTATTGATATACTCTTCATTTTCTAGTGTGGTCAAACATCAGACATTTTAATCTGAAGTTTGATATGACTTGCCAAGATCAACTTCATATATCTTTTTATTGAAGTTCTGAACTTGATAAGGCCAAACTTTCGACATTTTTGCCTGAAATTGTGGTCTTGGCCGGCAAGACTTCAAATATATACAATAGAGCAAATAGGGATCATGATCCGTAGTAACCTAACGGCTTTTCAAGTCCGTATTTTTTATTGAAATTGTAACCTTGGCAAGACTTTAAATATATGTAATGGCTTGTCAGCTAACTTCAGACATATTTTACTGAAGTTTTGACCTTGACAAGGCCCAACTTCTATCAATTTTTTTTACAAAGGTTGTAGCCTTGACAAGACCAACTTTAGACTTTTTGGTCTGAAATTGATTTTCATATTTATTTTCTTGTAATTTTTATAATTACCCAAAAATTTGTTTTAAAAAAATATTATAATTATAATAACATATCAAATAACAAAAAAATTAAAATATTTTGACAAACTTTCTCATAAATCAATACATATACATCAAATCAACCCAATTATTAGATGAATAGACTTAATATAAGTGAGTCATTAACATGTCCAATCATAATTAACATAGACGAGTTATATTTTCGTGAACTAATTTTACTATCTTGTAGATTAGAGTTATAAGAAAGAAAAGGAATGTGAGTTTGTTGTTAGTATTACCAAATAGAGAATAGCAATGAGACAAATATCTGGATATATCATCCAAGCATTTGTATTTCTCTCCACCACTAGGGATATCAATGCAGATATGATAGTCACCAAGAAGCAATACAAACACACTATAATCATCTCTTCTTGGTATATCTTAAGAATTGAAGCCTAAAAAATCAAAAACAAAAATATAAATAAGTTGTCATAGCTAATTAATCACACATGCCCAAAAGTCATTTTCTGATGTTTCGTTGGTAGAAAATACATTTTCAAAAGTAAAAATTACTTTCGTCCTACCAAACATGCACATTCAAGTGTTTAGGCACTAATGGAGTATGTGAGTGTGTTTGGCACCATGTCCAATATTTTTTGAAAAATGACTTAAAAAAACCAAGTCATCGAAAGTCATTTTCTAATGTTTCGTTGACAAAAAAATATATTTTTAAAAGTAAAAAATTACTTTCGTACCAAACAATCAAATCTGACCTGAATAATGTACCATAGTGAAATAGACATAGACTCACAAGCAAGTATAACTCCTCCAAGAATCCAATTTTGTTGAGATGAGAAAGTAGAAGTTAAGTGTTGGTTAATGATTGGAGGGCCCTTATAAAATGTAAAAACAAATGCACCTCCAATTGAAACAAAAGTGCCAAAGGCTTTGGCATAGCTACTCCAACTTTTCCAATTGATCACTTCCATCCTATCAAGGGGTAATCAACATATTTAAATTTTTCTTACTCACATCGAATATTTATATTGAAACTTTACTATAAATTAGAATTTTAAAATTAAAACAGAGAGAGTAACAATATAATTTAACATGAAAGTGAAAGATCATTTCCTCAAATAGGTTAATTGGTTTTGTTTAGTCCTTTATAAATTTATTTCTAATTTGATGTCATTTTTATAAGAAATTTTCATATATTTACATATAAAAAATATGAAAATAACACAAAAAAAAATCTGAAAAGATCTTTTTTTTTCAATTCAACATGATGAATGAAGAGATCATTTCCTCAAATGGAATTTTTTAAGGTACATAAACTTTTTATTTATCACATTTGATAGAGAGAAAAAATCTAAAAAAGACAAAAAAAAAAAAAAAAAAAAAAAACTAAACTTTACAAAGCCAAGAGAGAGATACATGAAAGTAATGGCAAGGATGAAAGTAAAACCTGGAATAAGATTGAGCATTGCTGTGGCAAGTGTTGGAGAGCTATAACTTATACCAACATAATCACATATTTGCCCAAAACACCTATTGAACACATCAAACAACCATTCTTCCTTAAGAAATTAATTACTACTCCTGTCATTTCAATTCATGTAATATAGTTTGATTTGACACAGAGTTTATAAAAGAGAAAAAAACTTTTGAAACTTGTGGACTATAATAAAACATAAATAATTGTTGATTATATTATTTCATTAAGGATAAAGTTGACATTTTAAAATCAAACGGTTTACTAAATATAGAAAATGAGTCATGAATTTGGACAAAGAGTACTAGTTTTAGTCTTAAAGTAGTACAATTTTTTAAAAAAACTTAAATAATACTTCTATGATAAGTCAATAAAAAAACATTTGATTCTATTTAATAGTACTCCGTCCGTTCCTTTTTAAGCCGTCACAGTTTTCTATTTCAGAGTCAAACGATATGAATTTTGATTAACATTTTAAGATGTATTTTTTTCATCATATTGATATAAAAAATGTTGCAATTTATAGTATTTTCCGCATAGTTCTTGAATATCTAAAATTTTATTTTAAAATATCAAATTAATATAATCTAATTTACCTTTAAAAATTAGTTAAACTGACTTTCGAAAAACGCAACATGAAAACTAAAAAGGGATGGAGAGAATACCAATTAATTACCCATTTAAAGCAAGCAACAAGATTCTCCAAATAACCGAGAAGGTCAATGGACGACGCCTTGATCTAAAAAAAAAAAAAAAAATTGAAAAGGAAAATTAGTCATGTTCAAGAAACATATAATGGGGAGGGGATTTAAAGGTGGGAAGTCGAACCCTCATCGATTACATGGTGAAAGTTCAAGTAGCTAGTTGGGGGATTCATTATTATGTTGTACACTTATTTTTTTTCATAATGAAAATTCTCTCTGCTTCTAAGATTAGGGTTAATCCAACCTCGTTAAATTCTGTGTTATTTTTCTTCTGTATTTGCTTTGTGTGTGATTATATGCTAGTTAATCTATTGTCTTTACACAACAACTCTGATACGAACAATACTAAGAAAATTGATCTTAAACCTTATTCAATCCCAAAAATTGAATAATTTTTTAGGAGTTCAAGACAATACGACGTTCCAACAACAATACAGAGCTACAATTTGACTTACGAGTTTGGCACAAAACTTAGTAGCTATGATTCAAATTATGTATTTATGTTAAAAACTCACTTAACGTATACTATATATAATTGGTCAAGAACTTAACATAAATACACTTAATTCAAATTATGTATTTATGTTAAAAACTCACTTTACGAACACTTAACAAGGAAACCTTTACCCCAATCAATAAATCAAGAATTCAACAATAATGAAGATGAAAGAGAAGAACCTTGTTATAAAGATGAAGATGGAAGGAGGGAAAAGGATGAGAGTAGCAACAGCATTTGAGTAGACAACAATGATGAAGCTGCTAAGTCCTTTAGACATGGCTATTTTGCTAATTATCATACTTGTAACTATGGCTATTACTGCAAAAATCATTCCTACACTAGGCATCAACATCTCCTTCCATGATGATCCTTTCATTTTTCTTAATTTGTCAGAGTTAGCAAGATTTTTTCCTCTTTTTTTCCTTTTTGTGTATTCTTTTATAATCAAGATATTGCTTTAATTAATTATTTTAGCCCCACATTGATAGAACCTTTTTATTTATTTATTGTCAAGTTGAAGTTTGACCAATGGTATTTGCAAATATAGCCTTTTTTCTGGAAAAAAAAATGTTGAAAAGTAATTTACTAATGTTTTTCACAAAAAATAAAATTATCAAGTGAAATTTATATTAGAAACAACTACTTATATTTATTTTTTTCCACTTTAAGTACTACTCTCTTCGTCTAACAATAGTTGTCCAGTATATTATTTTGGAATGTCCAACAATTTTTATCCACTTTATGAAATCAATGGATAATTTTACACTTAGTTCCTAATTTACCCGTATCATTAGTTATAGTCATTTCTCTATTACATTTTTCAAGACATTATATTTACTATATTCAAAGGGTGATATATTAAAATTATCCTTCTATTTATAGTTTCTTAAGAAGTGTATAAAATCAATAGTAAACAAGTATTATCAGACAGAGGAGGTATTTCTCTTCATTTTAATCAAATAGTATTCAAGGAGTTAATTAGATAAGAGTTCATAAAACTATATAATAGTGGGACAAAAAAATAAAATAAAATTATTGGTGGGACAGTTGAGTATTTTATATATTCATTTCACCAGAATATAAATTAATATAATTAAATAAGGTTGTTGACACAGTTTGGTTTAAGGCCTTAATCATTGATGAGGAAGAAAATTATTGAACTAAACGTGCTTAATTAAAGACGAAAGCTCTTTGCTAAACCATCAAGGCCTATCTACTGTGAAGTTATATCGTATATTTAGAACTTAAAATCGATACCAAACGAACGATTAAGAATTTTTTATATGTGTCAAAAATGATTGTTTCTTTTATATGTTATATTTATATAGTTTATGTGTCTATAACGATCTGATTCCGTCGTTAGGGAAAAACCCATGGAGAAGGTAGTAACTTGGAATTTTCTAACCTAGTTCAGATTTGGACGAAATCGGAGTCAGTGGGGTCTAGGGAAACCTGGTAACGAATGAGAGATCTAATTATGTTTTTGATTACATGAGTGGATAGTTAAGACGTTACGGAACCCGTACGACTTTACGGAATCGAATTCGGGCGAGTAGAACTCCCGAATCTGATCTTAGCGTGAACGGGTATTTTCTGAGCCTCAAGAGTTGAAGGTGTGTTGTGAAATGGGGGTTTGGAACTCTGATTTTAACTCTCTGTCTCCGTGCAAGCCGCCAGGACGGGATTATTCCCGCCAGGGCGGGGCCGCTGTAGCGGGATGAGGTCCGCCACAGCGGGACAGACGCGACATAAGTCGGAAATAAACCCCAAAAATGTTATTATTCTGCAAGTTTCGTTCTTGAGAGCTAAGGAACAACCCAGGGCAAGTTCTTGACAGTTTTCCACCTCTTCTAGCACTAAAGGTAAGGATTTTACTCCCCTAATCCGTATTTCGATCCGTAGAACTTAGTTTCTTGGGTAATTATTGTTGGGGGAAGGTTTAGATCTGGGAATTATGGTGGAAAAAGTCTTAATTTGGATATTGGGATCATGGGTTTGGTCTTGGGTTATTGGGTTAGTTATAATCCGGGTAAATTAGACCTTAATTATTGATCCTCGCGTTATATTGATTGTTTGTAAACCAAGAACAAATGGAAAGAATCTAGAAAGGGAAGAATCAAGTTTCTTAGGAGGATTAAAGCTTTGTTCGAGGTTGGTGATGGTTGTGATTTCATGTTTGTGTGATGTATGTTAGTAATTGCTTCATTGTAATACATGTATGTATGCGAATGTTGCACTATTGATCACGTCTAGTGTAAATGAGTATGAATGATTGATTGTATGCCATGAATCAACACTTGATTGTATGATTATGAGAATGTACATTGTGATTGTGATTGTGGCATGTTGAATGGAACGGGTGTCACGTTCCGGCACACTAACTGGGATCGAATGTCACGTACCGACATATATATTGGAACGGATGTCACGATCCGACACACTAACTTGGAACGGGTGTCACGATCCGGCACACTAACAGTTAGGGTATGGGTTCCATGAGAGAACCATTGACTTGTTATATATGTGTATTACTGAGAATGTGAAATTGTACATTGCTCCTGAAATGATAACTGATATTGTATATGTTCGGTATATGCGTGTTTACATTGTTGTAACTGCTTATGTATGTTTCACTTATTGGAATAGCCGCGTGATCCTACCAGCACATTGTGGTTGTGTACTGATACTGCACTTGCTCTTTCTTTGTTGAGTACAGGGCATCTTCAGGCGGCTACTGGCAGACCTCGTCTAGGAGATCAGTGATCGACATCGAATTCAAGGGTGAGCCAGTTCTTCCAGGCTGCCATGAGTTCTCGTTATGTTTAGTCCATTTCTATTCGGACTTAGACTAGTACATTAGATATTCCTATGTTTAGTTTGGATTGCACCCATTTCCTTAGACTTGTTGAACTTTAGATGTTTTGGTACAATGACTTTCAGGTTCTAGGGGTTGTTCTTCCGCATTAGTTTGATTAGTTTTATTTAAACCTTTGGAGTTTATGAGAACTCTATATAAATTCTGCATTTAAACCTGCTTCCGTATCTTTAAATGTCTAGCTTTGGGGTTAGTTGGTTAGTAGTAATGGTTCTCTCATCGGAGGGTTAGTGTGGGTGTCAATCACAGCGGTGTGGATCGTGAAAGTGTCAAAAATGATTGTTTTTCCTAATTTGACATTAACACATATATTTATATAATATCTCATTCACTGTAATTATAAACAACAATAACATATTCAAATAAATTGAAGGGAATGATATGTATGCATTTCCTTATCAGTTACCCTATCCCGTAAAATACAATTTAAAAGAAAAAACAAAACACTCATGCATTATTATTATTATTATCACTTTGCCTATGTAGTAAAGATACCCTTGTAGAATCCTTGCTTATGTCTTCAACACACATTTCCTCTTTAGCTTTTCCCCACATTACACAATAGAAACCCAAAGCTATGATCATTCCACCAGTTATACTGCAAAAAAATTAAAAATAATCACAGAGAAATTAGCCATTAACTTATAATTAATTAAAGATTAAGAGAAGGAATCTTGAAATTATTAATGAAGTAATTAATTACTAACTTTCCAACATGAAGAACATCACCAAGAAAAATGACCCCCATTATGACTGCAGCTATCATTCCAAGTGGCTTAATCATTACAACAAAAACAGGTCCTTTCTTCTTCAATGCCCAAATAAAAACTAGACTTCTAAGGACAATCATCAAAATTGCCTGCAAATAAAACAAAAAAAAACCGTAAGAAACTTACACAAATCTCACTAGTTTAGGAGGTGATTACTTAAACACACTCTAATTTGCAATATTACGTATCTTATCAAATTTTGGTGTATTCAGATACCTTTAGATATGTTCAGATATATGTATCTCGAGATACATGAGATCAAAATTAGATGTAATTTATTCCAGATACATTATATCCAAGTGGATTCACATGTATCTTGGATACATAACAAATCTCGCTCGCCTCCCTCACCTCTCTCCCATCTCGCTCGCCTCTCTCCCTAGCTATTTTAGTGTATCTGGTAGCAAAAGTATATGTATCTAAGTGTATCTTTCTTAATATGTGGTATGATTTTCTTAATTAGTGGTAAGATACATAACATTTTGAAAGTATAGGTAGTAATAATAATAAAATATTTCCTTTTCTCCAACCCCCATGTAATTTTAACACTTAGTATTTAATTATCTATGTTAATATAACTATATTAATAAATATCAAACGCAAATAAATTAAAATTCTTTCAATATATTATTGTATACTTACAGCATAACAAACAGTAATCAACTCCAAATCTGGCTTAAGTCTCCAAGAACTCAAATTTTGTTCAGCAATTAATCCAACCACACCTGAAATAATTGTTACTAATCCACAAGTAACAGTCGTCACCACAAATTCTTCTGGATAATCATTTATCGTCCATGCCTGATCATACGACAAATAATATAATTTTAGCACGGATACTTTTATTAACTTAATTATATTTTCAACGGATACTATATATATGTACCTGGACTATGTACAAGATTGCAAGTAGCAAATTAGCAGTAGCAAGGAAAAATCCTCCAAGGATCCAATTTGATTTTGTACTGATGTGAAGTTGATGAAAATTATTGGAGGGTGTAATTGATTGATTGGAAAAAATTGGAGGGCCTATATAAAAAGTCATAAGCAGTGCCCCAAGTATTAATATTGTTGTCCCAATAAACTTTGCTAGACTGCTTTTCAACTTTAATCCCAACTTTTCCATCCTGTTCAAAAAGTCAAAGCAATATTTAACAAATATATCATCATAAAAGAATACAAAAAAAAAAAAAAGTTTGTTATATTGTTTGTTTATAACAAACTTGAAAATAACTTGATTTTAGGGTAACTTATCAAAATTTCATTAATTTATGAGCTAATTATTTAGATACACGCTAGTTTGTAATATTACAAATTTTTATCAAATTTTGATGCGTTCGGATTTGTTCAGATACATGAGTCAAAATTAGGTGTAATTTGTTTTAGATACACTATATTCAAGTAGATTTGCATTTATATAAGATAGATAGAGAAATCTCGCTCGTCTCCCTTGTCTTCTTCCCATCTCGTTCGTCACTAGCCTATTCTGCTCACATATTTAGTATTCCAGATCATGCGAATCACGCTAGATATATGTATTTTGGACCCTAAATACATGTATCTGGTGTGACTCATATGTATCTGGAATACATAAACAAATCTTGCTTGCCTACCTCCTGTTCTCGTTTGCCTCTCTCCCTATTTCAATGTATATGGTAGTAAAAAACATGTATCTAGATGTATCTGACATGAAATCTGGTATGAATAAAAAAAAACAAATTAATAATAAATAAGTTTATGTTAATAATATGTGTAACTGTACTTACCCTGCAATTACAGCAATTAGGAAAGTAAAAGCTGGGACAACATCTGTCATTGCAGAGGCCAGAATTGGATTGCTATACCCTATCCCAAAGTACCACAATATTTGGACTGAGCAGCTTTTTATTTGTGCCCACAAAAAAAATAAAAATAAAAAAATAAAAAATCCATAATTATAAAGTATAATAACCAACAATAACATGACCAAAAAACAATTTAAAATAATAAAAATTTCATGATCAAGTACCTGAGAAAGGCAAGAAGAATCATCCTAGAGAATATAGAAAAATTGAGCTTTCTGCAAGGCCTCATTCTGTAGGACAAAAATGGCATTAAAATTAAGTCAGGATTGGAAACTTATAACGAGTTTTGAATTCTAATCGCATTTAAGTAATTAATTTCTAAAGTACAAATCAATGAATTTTTAAGATAAATACTAAATTTGAATCGAAACTACTGAATTCAATCGATAGTGTAATGAATACTCTGCTAACTTCATCCTTGAATCATTTGACCATAGATTTTGAAAATTTATTGTTTGGCTATGAAGTTTGATCAATTTTAAATTCTGATCTTCAAATATTTTCAAGTTCTCAAAAAAACTGGTTAGCGTGGAACTTCCACTAACGAAACTTCAAATCTTTTCCAAATAAAATGTTATCCAAGCAAAACTTCAAATTTTTAATTTTTAATTTCAAGTTTCAGCTTCAAAATCTATCGCAGTTAAATCGAATCATAATAGATTGTGGAGAAAGTAATTACCTATGATAGATGAAGGTACAAGGTACAAGGAAGAACAAGGCCAAGGCATTGGCATAGAAAATGAAGACAAAATTGCTCATTCCTCTAGTAGTAGCAGCTTTATTGAGTGTGTTTAAACCAACTTCTATGCATTCTAATACAACCAACACTGTTATTATCACCACACTTGAGCTCCACATTGTTTCCTCAACTGAAAAAGACTTGTACAAAATGATTAATTACTTGGATACATGCCCAATATATACCTTTAATTTTAAGAGAATCATATTGTGTGAATCAAACCTCCCACCTACCCCCACAATACAGGGGCAATTTTGTCCAAAATTTGTATTTACATAGTAACAAAATATTCAGCGTAATCTCACAAATCATATTCAACATAGGCAAATATTATCTTTATCTTTGCGCGCCATAAGAAAAAGATTTTATATGTATATTAAAAATATCTAAATATTTAATTGTAACAGAACTGATTTTAATATTAGATCAATTTACGGATACTTATTAATTTCAAATTCTAGATCGGCTTGATCTGTAATATTGGTTCTCTATCACTCAATCGAGCATACTTGTGAAAATTTAAGTTTGGACTATTGAGTTATTTTTTTAATAAAATATGCACATTGCCTATCTCATTTTATTTGATGATATTTAATTAGATGATATAGAGTTTACGGAAGAAAAAAATTAAAAAAAATTGACGCATTTTAAAAGTAATCGTAAAATTATCATATTAAATTAACATGTAAGAACATTTTATTAAAATGAAACTAAAAATATAAAGTTAAAAGAGTTTTTGAATATAGTATGATAATTGTCATATGTATGCAGTGGCGGAGCCACATGTATTTGAGGGGTATCAATTGATATTTTTTCATCGAAAAATTCTGTTGAGTATATGTACGTAGCTAGGTAAAAATATTTGTTTTATATATATATATATATATATATTGACATTTTTTAGCTTTTTCGTGAATTCATTTCATTATATTTTGATTACTTATAGTGAAAATTTCGACTCCTGTCGTTGATCCTACGATTGTAGCTTTGTTGTTCTTTCTAAAAAAAATAATTGGGAACCCAATACAAAAGAAGAATCGAAGTAGGAAATTAATTACAAGATGAAAAACTGAACCTTCATCAATAAAATCAAAATTCAGATACTTAATCAATTGAGTTACATACGACTGTATCATAAAATTCGATATCATTGTTTGCCTTTTTCCCTTTCAAAGTTGTTTAAAGTATGCTCATTATTTTTTTAAAAAATAATTTAAGCCCTTCACGGGATTTAATGTCACATCGAAGAATTAGTCTTTTTGTTTATTCTAATAAAAAAAACTTTAGTAGGTTGGCTAAATTATTATTGTTTATGGTATTTTGAAATGCATTGCATGTGTGAGAATATCACTAAAATAAAATATTGGCTTGTTCAGTCAAATTAAGGTATCGGATATCAATTATAATAATATGATCAAAACGTGTAATTATTTTTATTACCTAATCTATTTATAAATAATAAAAAGCTAATGGATTAAAACCTACTTAAATTAGTACGATATTTTTATTAGTTTCATACTTAAGTTATATATATCTAGTTTATATAATTACTTCATTGAACTATAATTTTCAAGTTTATATAAAATATTGTCTTGTTCAGTCAAAATTGCTCATTCCTCTAGTAATACCATATTTGAGGTATGAAAAGTTACAAATCTTTTCTAACATATCCTCATCGATCATTCGTCGCTTCTCCACATAAATACAATATATAGTTATACTCACATCCATAGAAAAATTAAGCTCATAAGAAAGGTTATGAAGACGTGGAAAATCATGGAGGAGGTTATGAAAGTGTAGATACCCAGGTTATGGACATACAAAGTAATAATCAAATTTACAATAAAAAATGTTTTTTTTTAAAATATCTAGATAAAGTTTCCTATGGATCAATTTAGATAGCATATTAATTTAATTTTTAAATAGACTGAACTGGACGGATCAAGATGAATTGAGTTAATAAAATAAGTGGATCATCAACCTACTCAAATCCAAGAGAATTGGGTGAATCGTACTTTTACGAACTGATTTTATCACCCCCTAATTGATGGTTATTTTCAAATAGAGAAGCCATAAGAATTAATTTGCAAGTATAAGATCATATAAATTTATAATATACATATATATAAAAGAATTATGTATATAATACCTAACTTGAAGTCCCTCACATATTAAAAAAACTTTTACCTAATACTTTTTGAATTTTCTTCTTAAAATTTTCGAACTCCATCACTAAAAAAGGGCACGACAATGAAAAGGAGATTATACTAAGAAATACTTTACGGAAAATTGTATATAATAACAAACTATTAATTCAAATTAAATGTTATAATCATAGTTTGATTTAATTGTACCCCTTAGCAAACTGTTGCTATTTCGCCTCTCTCCTGGTGAATCTCGCTTGTCACTCTCGTTCTCGCTGGCAGTCTCCCTCGCCTCTCTCGCTTTTATACAAACACAAATGTATAAAATGTGTTTGTGTTTGTATAAAACGAGAGAAAATTGTATATATACATATATTTTCGTTCCCCTCTCTCCCCTCTCCCAGATCTCGCTCGCCACTCTCACTCGCCTCTCTCACTTTATACAAACACAAATGTATACATTGTGTTTGTGTTTGTATAAAGCGAGAGAAAATTGTATATACAAATACAAATGCATATAT
>JAJONR010008757.1:0-24849 GCA_029582245.1 Solanum etuberosum
ATTCTTGAAAGTTGGAGTAATGTCCCCAACCTTGGTAATGGGTAAATTACTACCATTGACAATCTGTATTTGTGATGGACCTTGATACTTACGAACATTTTTTAGGATGCTCGTTGAGTTGGTCATATGATTGGAAGCACCTGAATCAACAATCCAAAAATTAGATGTAACATCATTACCTTGTAATCCCAATGCTGAAAAGGCTGACACGATCATTTGTTGTACCATTTCAGGAGTAAGAACTTGTCTTGAAGATGAGTTATCATTAGTGGAACCATTTATCCCAGCTTGAAAAGCATTGACCCTACGATTTTGAGGGCGCGTGGGACACTCTTTGATAATGTGTCCTTGTTGTTTACAATAATTACAGAACTTCTTGCTACAAATGCTAGCAATATGACCATATTCCTTGCAACTATAGCATTGAGTTCTACTCATATCCCTACCCTTTCCTTTACCTTGAGCAGCAAATGCAACAGTGACATCATTTTCTTTCTTGAAAGCATTTTGTGTGACAAGACGTTGCTCTTCACGAAGTAATTTCCTAAAGCAAACATCCAAAGAAGGAGACGGGTCACGATTCATCAAGTTAGAGCGAACACTCTCAAACTCGGAGTGTAATTTCATCAAAAATTGGTCTCGCTTGCTTTGCTCATGAACTGCCTGAATCACTGATAGAGATTCCGTAGGTAATTTGGCATAAACAATATCTGTAAATTCAGCCCATAAGTCTAGAAAAGTAATCCTGAACAAAAAGACCTCCTTGAGAGTAATTAGCAATTTCATACTCTAACTGAAAGCGTCTTGCGTTATTATCTTGGTTGTAAACCTTTTGTAAGTAATCCCACATGGCCTTAGCTGTCTTGTACGGCCTGAGATTAAGAACAATAAGAGGATCAATTGACCCTAGAATTTATGTCATCACCCGAGCATCTTTAATCTTCCATTCACCTAGCTTTGTTGCATCATTAGGAGCATAATCGCTTCCATCTATATGGCCTCATAGTTCTTTACCGGTGACAAATAACTGAAACTGAAACTCCCAAGAAGAATATTTTTTTCCTGTGAAACGAACACTGAAGGATTTAAAGTGATTGTTAATTCATGTTTTTGAATAGCTATGATAACTACAAAGACTCCAGAAAGCAACTAGAATGACCAAGAACAAAATTCCTAGGTGGTAAGACTGATTGTCAATGAACAGTCAACCAAAAACCAAGATTTTTCAATTTTTTTTTTAGAAGGAACCACAAATGACTCTATGAAACAAGACAGCCAAGAGAAGACTCTAATACCATGTTAATTTTCTGCTGAATGTCTCTCAAAGTGAGTCTTTTCATTATATAGAGAGAATAAAGATTACACATCCCTAAATATCCGCCATTCCTATCCCTAAAGATCAACTATTCTATCTCTACAAATCTGTTATTCAATCCCTCTAAATCTGCCTTGCTATCCCTCCAAATCAGCTATTCTATCACAATATTTATTCTTTTGATTCTACAACAAATGTATATGATCATGTTAATTTATATCACTATATAATTACATTAATATATACAATCATTTAGTTGTCTATGGAAAGTTAACAGTACCCGACGACATTCAGGGATGGATGTAGACCCATCGGGCAGGAATAATCATTCCGGTCCTGGTAGAAGTGGTTTCTTATCGAGGCACAACTTTTATTCCACGATTGTACCATCGCCTTATCGAGCTAACATCTTCATCATATGATTATACAGCGCCCATTGTGTTAAACACTTAGTTAAATGCACTACAGTGCACTAACAGAAAAGTGTACACCTGTTAGTCTGGTTGTTAGAATTAGTTAAATTAACTGTTTCAGTTTGTAATGGATATAAATAGAGATGTATAGATTGTAATAGCTAGATTTTTTTCATTCATTGTTCATGAGTTCAATACAAAATTTTCTCTCTTCTTCTTCCTCAATCAGTTCCTCTCGAATTTTTATTTCTCTCCATTGATTAGTAAGAATTCACTGAAGTTTACATGGTATCAGAGCTGTTCGAAGCAGATCTAGGGATTTATCTCGGGATTTTTTTAGCATAGATCGAGATATTCTGCAATGGCGATCGAGGATGAATCAGTGGATGAAAATTGTGGTGGAACTGGAGGAGCTGTATCGAGGGGAGGTTCGGTGATCCTAGATCATAATCACCTGCTCTACTTGAGCTCTTCTGATGTTCCTGGAGCATTATCTATTGGAATTCAATTGCTCGGCATGGAAAACTACACTCCGTGGAGTCGAGCAATGGAGATAGCATTGCTAGGAAGAAACATGTTAGGTTTCGTAGATGGATCAATTTCCAGGAGTGATTATAAAGACGGAAGAAGATTTGGGATCGATGTAATGTGATAGTAATTTCATTGCTTAGATGCAATGTGAGCTAGGATCTGCTTAGTGGAATCTTATATGCGTCAAGTGCACACAAGGTTTGGATTGATTTGAAGGAACGTTTCGACAAAGTGAATAGATCGAGACTGTATCAACTCCACAGGGGAATATTCACATTAACACAAGGAGTTTCCACAGTTTCTTCTTATTACACAAAATTAAAGAGTCTATGGGATGAATATGACTCGATTTTGCCTCCACCAGGGTGCGACTGTCACAAATCTAAGAAGTTTGTTGAGCAAATGCAATATCAGCATCTTTTACAATTTTTGATGGGTTTAAATGAAAGTTATTCACAGGCAAGAGGACATATCTTAATGATAAGTAGTTTGCCTAACATTAACTAAGCATGCGATGGTGATTCAAGATGAAAGTCAAAGAGAAATTGCTGGAGTTGTTCATGATGGAATGGAACCAACAGCTCTGTCTGCTTCAAGACAAACTGGAACCAAACAGTTTCAAAAGAAAGGATACAACAATTTCTATTGTGATTTCTGTCACATGAAGGGTCATACAAGGGATGGATGTTACAAATTAATGAAATGTGAACATTATCATGCGACAAGGCATGTTAAGAGCAATTGTTATCAACTGATTGGGTACCCTGTAGATTTCAAATCAAAGAAGAAGGCTAATGCAGTTTTTGGAGGACATGTGCAAACTGAATCAAGCTGCTGCTATGAGGATTTCCAGAAGAGTGCTAATGCTGTCATAGGAGGGAAGGTGTGTGATGATCAAATGGTTACATAGGATCAACTTATGCAGTTGATGAATAAGGCCACACCAGAATAGTTGAAGCAGATGCTAAATGTACTAAACATGAACACCACCAACCAACCACATAAGAGTGCTCACATGACAGGTAATCCTATGAAACTCATGAACTGGATAGTCGACTCAGGGTGTACAAATCATATGATAAGCAGTAAACAACACTTACATGATGAGATCATTGTGAGAAATGTAGGAAAAGTACAACTACCAACAGGTGATTCAACTTCCATTTCTCATATTGGAAATGTTCAGTTGAGTGAAGGTGAAGTAATTAGGGATGTGTTGTGTGTGCCAGCATTCAAGTTTAATCTATTGTCAGTTTCAAAATTGACAAAAGAATTGAACTGTTGTGTTTCTTTTTTCCCCACATGTTGTGTATTTCAGGACCTCTCATCTGGAAAGGTTAAGGGGATTGGTGATATAGAGGATGGTCTTTATGTACTGAGAATGCAAGGGATGCAACAAAGAAATGTGAATGCAATCAGGACAATGTCTGCTGTTGGGAAAGCCATTGATCCTGCCCTTTGGTATATGAGGTTGGGACACATTCCTATGGGAGTACTTAGAAGAATAAAGGCTTTCAATGATTGTAGTAGTCTTACTTTGAAATAGTGCAGTATTTGTCCACAGGCTAGACAAACTAGAGTTCCTTTTCCTATTAGCAATAGTAAAGCAATGCTATTTTTGATTTGGTTCACATGGATGTTTGGGGCCCTTACAGGATGCCTACTCACAATGGGAAGAGGTATTTCCTCACTTTAGTTGATGATAATTCTAGGTGGACATGGGTTTTCTTACTTGCTTTAAAGTTTGATGTGATTGTAGTCCTTAAACAATTCCTATCAATGATAAAAGCACAGTTTGGCAGACTTGTTAAAGTGTTTAGATCTGATAATAGAGGTGAATTCTTTAATACAAATTGTAGTGAATTGTTTACATCAAATGGGGTATTGCGTCAAAGCTCTTGTCCTTATACACCACAACAAAATGGTGTTGTGGAAAGGAAGCACAGACATATTTTGGAGATTGCTAGAGCAATCAAAATACAAAGTAATCTTCCTGGCCAGTTCTGGGGGGAGTGTGTGGAGACTGCAATATATATCATCAATAGAATTCCTCTTACTACACTAGGCAACAAGACCCCATATGAACTATTTTATGATAAACAACCTTTTTTGTATCATCTTAGAGTAGTGGGATGTCTTTGTTTTGCTACAAATCTCTTGAAGGGAGATAAATTTGCACCCAGGGCAAGGAAGGCAGTGTTGCTTGGATATGCATTCACTCAAAAGTGATACATGTTATATGACATGGAGTCTAAGACTATATTTTTTAGTAGAGATGTTATCTTCCATGAAAACTTATTCCCATTTCGAAAACATAATGTTGATTCTGAGGAGGGCATGCACTTTCTTGATCTTTGTGGAACTGAAATCCAAGAACCTATTGTTACTGTGCCCAATCATATTGAAAGTGAGATATTGATTTCCTCTGATCATGGTGATGGTGAAATGTCAACCACTTCTATTGTTGGGTTTTTTGATGGTGAACCAGGTCCCACTGAGGTAACCCCACTTTCATGCACACTGGAGGAAGAACATGTGGATGAGGACCATGTCTCAGATGCACAGGATCATATTGGTTTAAGGAAGTCACATAGGACTGTCAGGCCTCCCATTTGGCAAGCAAATTATGTCTTACCTGGCAAGGCAACTAAAAATTGTTTATACTCCATAGGTGATGTTGTGGATTATGCTAGCATCTCAGTCCCTTATAAGAGTTTTTTGACAAAGATCTCACAAGAGCAAGAGCCTAAAACATATCATGAAACAGTGAAAGATAGCAGGTGGATTGAAGCCATGCAAAATGAAATTCAGGCCTTAGAGGAGAATCACACATGGAAAATTGTACAACTGCCTATGGATAAGAAAGCCATAGTATGTAAGTAGATATACAAGATAAAGTATAATGCCAATGGTGAAGTGGATAGATTCAAAGCTCGACTAGTTGCCAAGGAATACAATTAGAGAGAAAGCTTAGATTATCAAGAAAATTTCTCCCCTGTAGTTAAGATGGTAGTCAGAGTGGTAGTCTCTTTAGCTGTTGCACAAGGATAGGGACTTCATCAAATGGATGTTTTTAATGCTTTTCTTCAAGGTGATTTGGATTAAGAAGTGTACATGGAAATGCCATTGGGCTTTACTCATCAAAGTGGGAAGGGGAAGGTCTGCAAGTTGACCAAATCTCTATATGGACTCAAGCAAGCTAGTAGACAATGGAATATAAAACTAACTACAACCTTGAATGCTTTTGGATTTAATCAGAGTCACTTTGGTTATTCACTATTCACTAAGCACCAAGGATCTAGTTTGGTTGTTGTATTAGTCTATGTTGACGATCTGCTTATCACAGGGAATGATCACCAACTGATTTTGGAGACAAAAAAAATACTTAAAGATACCTTTAAGATCAAGGATTTGGGTGACTTAAGGTACTTCTTAGGCATTGAGTCTGCCAGGAATAAGGCTGGAATTATCATGCACCAAAGAAAATATTGTCTTGAGTTGATTTCAAGTATGGGGTTGTCAGGATCAAAGCCTATTAGAGCACCTATTGAGCTAAATCAAAAGCTCACCAGTGCTGAGTTTGATCTGCATTTTCCTCAAGAATCCAAGACTGACAAGTTGTTAAAGGATCTTAGTATATATCAGAAGTTGGTAGGAAGACTTTTATACTTAACCATAACTAGGCCTGACATAGCCTTTGCTGTACAAAATCTCAGTCAATATATGCATGAACCAAAGACATCTCACATGGAGGCTGCAATTAGAGTGGTTAAATATGTCAAACAATCTCCAGGTTTGGGAATTCTCATGTCTTCTTCCAGCACCAATCAAATGTCAGCTTATTGTGATGCTGATTGGGCCTCTTGTGCCAGCACTAGAAAATCCATTACTGGATACCTAGTGACTTATGGAAACTCTTTAATTTCATGGAAGTCCAAGAAACAAAACACCATCTCGCGCAACTCAGCAGAGGCTGAATATAGGAGTCTAGCCTCTACAGTAGTTGAAATTGTGTGGCTAGTTGGTCTATTCAAGGAGTTGGGGATCTCTTTGCAGCTACCAGTTTCTATACATTGTGACAGCAAATCAGCCATTCAAATTGCTGCCAATCCAGTCTTTCACGAACGCACCAAGCATATCTACATTGATTGTCATTTTATCCGAGAAAAGATACAACTTGGATTAGTTCAACCAGTGTATCTCAACACAACAGAGCAGCCAGCACATCTACTTACTAAAGGACTCACAAGCAATCAACATTCTTATCTTGTTTCCAAGCTAGGATTGAAGAATATCTTTCATACTCCTAGCTTGAGGGAGGATGTTAAACACTTAGTTAAATGCACTGCAGTGCACTAACAGAAAAGTGTACACCTGTCAGTCTGGTTGTTAGAATTAGTTAAATTAACTGTTTCAGTTTGTAATGGATATAAATAGAGATGTATAGATTGTAATAGCTGGATTTTCTTCATTCATTGTTCATGAGTTCAATACATAATTTTCTCACTTCTTCTTCCTCAATCAGTTCCTCTCGAATTGTTATTTCTCTCCATTGATTAGTTAGAATTCACTGAAGTTTACACATTGTGCACTGTGATCTGAAGCCAGCTAACGTGCTTCTTGGTCAGGATCTGACTGCTCATGTTGCAGATTTTGGAATTGCAAAAATGTTGGCACAAGAAGGAAACATTGCTCAAACCAAGACTCTCGGAACTATTGGTTATATTGCTCCAGGTATGATAATGTCTTGAACTGCTGTTGTCCTATGCTGATTACTTTTTCCCTTTTATGTTTACCATAACTTTGTTTTTCATCCCCACTGTAACACACTTTCCGTTTCAATTTGTTTATCTTACTTTCTTTTATAATTCGTTTCAAAAAGAATATCTTTTTCTTTTTTTGGTAACACTTTAATTCTAACTTTCCACGTGACATTTTTTAAGCCCACAAGATTTAAATATCTTTGTTACTTTCTTAAACTCCGTGGCAAGTTAATATCAGACAAACAAATTGAAATGGAGTGAGTAATTGTTTTCTCATAGAAGATTTACATAATCAAGAAACTTCTACTTTTATGATAGTTGAATAGCAACATTTTGACTTTAAAGGCTAAAGGGTAGTTGGATTATCGATTATTTTACTTCTTTTTCTTCTTTGATTTGAAAGATTGTATGGACATCTTATATGATTCTTTGAACATTTAAAATCAAAATTGATATTTTCGTTTAAGCAATCTGAAAATTAAAAATTAAAGAAACCATTTTTTTGGTGATTGAAGCACAATTGTGAAGTAACACATAAAAGTTTTATTTCCGTATCAACAAGTCATCAAAAAAGCGAATAAGTAAAAGCTCCTGAGAAGTGATAAAAAAAGTAAACAGTAAATCTGTCTGACTATTTGAGAAGAGATCCCTATTTGATGTTTTTAGTTGAAAAAGGCTCATTGTCAGCTTCAAAGATTGGATTTTGATTGCTTCTGACTTAATGGACTGGATATAAGAGAATTCATATGGTCACACAGCTATTTGGGATTGAAGCATCGCTACTTATCAAGAAAAGCTTTTGTGATTGTGGAATAGATATTTTACTTGTCAAAATGATGTTTGGGATTGAGATTTAGTTAATTGATTGATTAGTTGACTGAACAGATTGTCTTCTGTTGATGTAAGTAGAAAGTGTTCCTTACTTAGAACTAAGAGATTGATTATTGTCAACTTCAAAGGGATTGACATAGTTGTGTGGAACCCAAAATCTTGCTCTATAGACTGCAATCCTGCTTAAATTTCCCCCCTTTTCTTGATAGGATTGTATAAATTGCATATTACACCGAGATTATATGAAGCATCTACAAATAGATCATTTCGAAGAGAAGGGATTTAAGTTGTTCACTATTCATTCAAAGCATAAGTTCATGTTTGACCTTTAGATTCAAGGGAATAACAAGACTGACCGTTCCCTATTTCTGTCATTAGTCGATTAAAACAGCAGTAATACATTTTACAGATTGAAAGCAGCAGTACTACATTTTTTCCTAATCTAAGGGCAGAAAAATCAAAGCTTTACTAACTCAAAAACACCTTTATGTAAATTGCCTTAACCCAGTTTACTATCCAATGGAAATCAAGTGGTTTCAGTTCTCTTTTCCTCTTTCAATTCTTAAAATAATGAAAGACACTTGTGGTTGATGTATTCTGAGGAATGGTATCATTTGTGTGATCAAAAATTTGTTTACGTATGTGCAATCGAGTTATGACAGTTGAGACTTTATAAACACTTCTTCAACTTTCTAATTTTTCTTCGACTGCAGATAGTGGTCATGAGGAACTGAATCCTTTTAGAAAGTGTCATGTTACTTGTTCTTAATTTGATTTAATGATTCTTTATTTGCTTTCACGCAGATGCCACATGCTGGATTGAAGATGAAGGAGGTACACCTTTTTTCTTACATCCTCATTTTCCACTCTGGAAAAATCAAGTTATTCTTGAAGCATCCTATTTCTTTTCTAAAACAAAATGATCTCTTGTGTAATTACTTCTGCATGTACTTTCTTGCAGAGTGAGATTATGAACTTGCCTTCTTTTCATCTTTTTTCTTTGAATTCTAGATGAAGTTAATATGACATCTCATAGTTACTTCAATGCCTTTCCTAGTGCAGCAAGATTTTCTTTGTGTGCAACGATATCTTTAACACTTGTAACTTACAACAATAACATACCCAATGTGATCCTATAAGTGGGGTATGGGGGAGTGGTGTGTATGCAGCCTTAGCCTGCCTTGAGAAGGTAGAGAGGTTGTCTCCGATAGACCCTCGGCTCAAGCAATTAATACCTATAACTTTATCTTAAGAAAATTGGACCTTGACATGAAAGAATCTTATAAAATTGTGAATTAGAATATGACAAAATACAGTCATCTTTTTTCTCATATAGTCAAGAAGGTTTATTTTTTTAAGATTATGGAGGACAATGCAATATGAAATTAATTTCAGGACATCAAATGAAACTTGGTTTCCAATCACTTTAAATGTAGTTATTCTGTCATGTGAATGAAATATGTATCGCTATACAAATTTAAAGGGGGAAAGAAGAGAGTAACTCTAGAAAGATCTGTTTGGTTAAAGAGTTCTAATTTTTTTGAAACAAATTGAATGAAGGCGGTAGTTATCTCAACTTTTTCAAAATGAAATGAAGGGGATAGTTTGAGAAATATGACTTAATTCACCTGAACTATGCACTATGACTGGATATTGTCTTCCTTTTCCTAGTAGTGCCAAGCAAATGGGAAGAGTCTAAGTATATGGTAATTTATAGCATCCAATATTAGCATTTTGGTATAATATTCATGATTTGTTATGTGTTTTACTTCACATAATTCTGTGAAATTTGGTGGTGCAGTCATATGAGGTTAATTCTCGAGGACTGGAGATCTTCTCTAAAAGTTGGCTTCCAGAGACAAGCCCCCCCAAAGCCATGGTATACTTCTGTCATGGTTATGGTGATACATGCACATTTTTTGTTGAAGGTTTGTGGTTACAACAAACACGTATTAAGTCTCAGACTAGTATTTCTTGGGAGATTGTTCCTGAAACTTGTCTTCCTTCTTAGGCATTGCAAGAAAACTAGCATCTTCCGGTTATGGAGTATTTGCCATGGATTATCCTGGATTTGGTCTTTCAGAAGGTCTTCATGGCTATATACCAAGTTTTGACAAGTTAGTTGATGATGTCATTGAGCATTACTCGAAGGCGAAAGGTACAACTTTCCCCAGTGAACTTATTTATCATCTTTTTCATCTCATGGATTCTTTTGATAGGTCCGAGACTCTGGTAAAATGTAGAAGCCAGAATTAATTAGTTAAGGCAAAGATATACCAACTAAAGAATAACAAAATCTGATGAATGCAAAAGCTAAGATTTGAAGGCATGAAAAGACAAAAGACAATATTTAAATCAAACATTCAGTTGGAAGAGACTATCCTATTGAGCTAAGCAATGCATGAGCTTAAAGTTTCTTAAAGATCATATCCTGTTACTGTTTCAAAGCAAATTTGAACTCACAGATTCATTATTTATTCAGAACTTGGAGTATAACTCACGGTGCTAAGTTCCCTCATCCTTCTTCATTTTTGTCAAGCAATGTTGATGACTATGGCATTAAATGATGGATAGCTGACCCCCGTGTGTTCCTTCCACATTCTAAAAGATTTAGGGTATGAAGAAATCTATCATGTACACCAATTAAACACCCCTCCCTTGTTATTCTATATTTCTGCTCCTACTTTGACACTAGGTATGTAGTTAATGAGTAAATTTGAAAATATACTTAGAAATAAGAGGGCCCAAATTGGACAGTGGTGAAGCCACTCCCCTTCGCCAAAAAATTGTACTATATATGCAGCTATATAAAAAGTCTTCTTTATGTGAATATATATAAATTGTTGAATCCCCTAGACACAAGAGAGCATTTCTTTATATCTCCTTAAGGAAAGCGAGAATTATATTGAGAAAACCTAGAAAGGAGTTTAAGTAAACACTATGGGAACAGAGGAAGAACTTGTTTGGCAGTTGAATGAAACCAAAATTAGTGTCAGTCATTCGAGTTGATATTCTAAGTATCAGCAGGGGCTTGGAACATTGGGCATGTTGACAATGTTGGAACTTGGTCACTATTGGTCAAGTCCCATTATGATGTGCCATTTCCTAAGGCAATCGGATAGTGAAATAGAATAGATTCATCTTTCATACCAGAGAAGTTAGACTTTTAGGTATGCCACATGCAGGGTGTTGCTCATTTCTGGATATGGGGGAATTACAACACAGATGTCGTCCTACATTGAACAAAAACATAAAAACTTAGGCTGTATTAACCAAGTTCTTAAATCTGATGTCTCCGTGTATGTATTATATCTAATACAACTCTCTCCAGCCAAATGACATCTCATATACGTCTGGGCAAGAGGTCCCAAAATCAAGTAGTGGAAAATAATCTAATTACATCTTATTCTTCTTGACACACTACTGAAAAAGCAATTGATAGTTAAATGCTGAATGCAGGATGCAGAAAATCCAGAGATACGTAATCTACCAAGCTTCCTATTTGGACAATCAATGGGTGGAGCAGTAGCTCTAAAGGTGCACCTGAAGCAACCTGATGCATGGAACGGCGCTGTTCTTCTCGCACCGATGTGCAAAGTAAGTTTCTGGAGACTATTCTCAATTCTAATTGATGTTATCGTCTTAATTAGATCCATAGTTTTGAGTGATGAATGATATTGTTGTACAGATTGCAGATGACATGGTACCACCATGGTTAGTTACACAAATTCTTGTGGGCATAGCAAAATTTCTTCCAAAGCAAAAGCTAGTTCCGCAGCAGGATCTAGCAGAGTTAGCATTCAGAGATGCGAAGAAGAGAGAACAGGTATGTGGTCTTTCTATTCTGTAACAGCTCTTAGACATATGTCGATTTTAGGACGGAAAGAGTGATATAGATACATGATATTAGAGGTTAGTAATGCAAGAGTCGTTTAGAAATTTATAGGTGCCATTAGCTCTCTCTCACCTGAAAAAAGGTTTTTGCATAAAGGCATGTTAAAAGGCTTCCAATAGGAAATACTTGATTAATTGAACATAATAATTAGAATCACCGGCCATGTTTGTATCTCGTGGGATTTCATGTTATAATGTACTTTCTACTGGTTTCTTCTGCATGCAGGCTGCTTATAATGTCATTGCTTACAAGCACAAACCCCGTCTACAAACTGCAGTGGAGTTATGGTATACCACCCAAGAATTAGAGAAACAACTAGATAAGGTGTCATGTGTTTTCATTTTCTGTTTATCGTAGTATAGATTATCATCATATTTACTGTTTATTAGTGATTGGAGCCTGTGCCTTTGCATGCCAGTATGATTGGAAACTTGAACTCTATTGTATCTTTGTCGTGTTGCTAACTGCTTCTGGTCATTATACCTGTCACTAGTTTTGACTTTGTAATTCATTCAAGATGGTACATCTTTTTCTGCTTGACAAATATTGTAGAAGAAAAGTGTCCATAACTATGATCTCCTTCAGAATTTCCTTTCTGAAATCGAGAGTGGGGCAGGAATTGGGGTTAAAAGGAGAAAGCGGATACTGATGGCAACCTTTTCATATGCTAGACTTCAAATGTACCTGATTCGGTCACTTTTCGTTGCTCTTGATGTTTGTTTAACTTGGTTTTTTCCTGCTTCATGAAAGCATTAACTGTCAGCACTCCAGGGTGATATACTTCTCTCTAACCTTCTTTCTTTTTGGATAGACATGATATCTAAACAATAACTAACAGCTTTACGATTTTTAGGTCTATCTGCCATTGCTAATATTGCATGGAGAGAATGATAGAGTGACTGATCCATCCATAAGCAAAGCATTGTACGAGAAGGCAAGTAGTTCGGACAAAAATATCATCCTTTGTAAGGATGCTTATCATTCTTTGCTCGTGGGTGAGCCGGATGAGATGATACTTCAAGTTCTTGGTGACATAATTTCTTGGTTGGATGAGCATACTTCCTAGTAATTACTTTTTTTATTTTTTGTTCTTCCCATTTTTTCATGGTTTAGGGAGACAAGGGTCAGAGCTGAAGTAAGAAACTAAAATTTACATGGCAGCGTGATGTCCTTCCTGCTCCTCTATTTATTTTGTAAAGAAAAAATATTGAAGATTTGAATGTTCTATATGAAATAAAAAGCAATGCATCTATCTTGTTGATTGAAATATTGTGTTTCAAAAGTGTGTCGAAATCTTAAGTTTGTTTTTTTGCTTAATTTGTATTATCAGCACTTGAATTGTCGAAATCTAAAAAGCTCTTCCTTACTTTTGCGGAATAAATATTTGTAATAGTAATATATTATACTAAAAGTGGGAGAGAAAATGGTCAAATGCCCCTCTAATCTATTATCGGATTTCCAACTACACACTTAAACTTCACGGGGTCCTATCACCCTCTGAACTGTTTAAAATTGAAATTATTGTACCCCTAAAAAGCCACAACCACATTTATGTTGATGGGTGAAACTCACGCGTTTGACACGTGGAAATTCCATTAAAAAAAGTTTTTCTTCAATTTTTTCATTATTCTTTTTTCTTCTATTTTTTCACCATCTTTGCAAACCCAAAAATATTTTCACCATTACTATAAACACCAAAGGTCTACCAATCACTACAATCTCTCATCCATTAATCAATTTAGTGTATTTCATTTCAATGAATGTTGACTTGCTACAACAAAAATCTTAGAAAAAAGGAGAAGCCGGCGATGCGCTCCACATCATCGTCATTATTGGCGGCGGCGACGACTAAAATTTTGAAAAGGAGAAGGTCGACAAGAATTTTGATTCCCATTTGTCATTTTATCCACTATTTGATTGGTATTAAGATCATTTTCATGAATGCATATGTCAAATTTCTCAAATGGGAGTTAATGAATACATAACAATAGAGAAAAGTTGAATCCGGCGAGCCGGCCCGGAAAAGCTTCTCGACCATGTGAACAGATCGAGATGCAGATCTTAGGCCGCTTGATGGTACAAACACGCACTCCACTGTTATCGATCGCCATAGCCAAAAATATTTTTATTCTCAAAATCAAATTTGGGTTTCATCGAAAATTCAAAATTCTTTGTTGGTTTGGATTAAAATTACAAATTTGAAGCTCCAAAGAACCAAAATAAGAATTTGCCAACTGAATTAACCTTGTGGTTTGACCATGTATACAAGGATGTTTAACAACTATAATAATATCGATAAAGAGTTGATTTTCAAAAATTCTTAATTCCATACACAAAGTAGAATCAAGAGGAATACAAAAATTCTATGGTCAATCCGGTGAAGATAGTGATGGCGGCAGCGACGTAGAAATGACGGGAGATGGACAGATCTGGTCACGAAGAAGGAAGAGGTTTTTATGAAGAAGAAAGAAAAGAATAAGAAAAAAAAAAAAATATATATATATATATATATATTCTAAAAATAAAGTTTTAATATTTGTTTTCAGTGCTCACTCTCTCGGGGAGAGTGAAATACACTCACTTCGCCACATAAGCATTTAGGGATATGATAATTTCAGTTTTAAATAGTTCAGGGGGGTGATAGGACCCCGTAAAGTTTAAGTGTGTAGTTGGAAATCCGGTAATAGATTGAGGGGGCATTTGACCATTTTCTCAAAAGTGGGAAGCCACAAAAGTAAATGTTGAAATACTATTTTATCTCTATCTTAATTTAAAATGTTATAAAATATATAAGCAATTAAATATTAAATAATAATTATATCATATTATATTATATTAAATACTAAAAATGAAAAGATATTTTAAAAGACATTTTAAGAATGTCTCTCCATTCTCCAACATAACTTTTGAGTTTTCTACAGAATTCTAGGCAAACTTTTGGCTTATAAATATCATGTGCATGAGGTAAAATTATTATTGGCAAATACATAAGCTAATTCGTCTTTCAAAGCTCAGAAGAAAAAAGAAACTGATTTCATCAATTACAGAAAATGCTTAAGCATGGAGATCGTCGATTAAGGTAGAAGATTGTAGTGGAGTGTTCTCTTGTCTTACGAAGGGTTTAGGCTTAGTGATGTCTGTCATAGTAGTACTTTTATTCTTGTACTGTCTTGTTTTTGCTTTCTACCACCAATTGTTTTTATGGTGTTTCGGTTATTGCACCTTTTTTTTTGTTATTGTTTTCGTAATAGTTATATTATATTATATTCTCTTCACTGACATTTTTTTTTCATATTTACTCTGATTTGCTATACTCGACTCAAGTTGAGGGTCTTCTGAATTGAGGTAACGTCTGTGCACACCCTACACTCCCTAAACGGATTTCACGAGATATGTTATTATTATAAAAGAAATAACTATAAAATCGAACATCAAATTTAAACGAATGATGTGTATGTTGTATTTTTCTTCTATTTTTTGTGTGTTTTTTCTCTATTAGACTTCGCCAATCTAATTTTTATGATTTTTTTATCATTAATATCGTAAGTCTGTATTGTTATTTGGCTCAAATTAGTCATTTATGACTTTAGTGGAAGTGTGTTAACTACTAAACAAAGTTAAAAAATTACCGATAATAGCTTCAACGGAATTGATTTACCGATGGTAGATTCAAAGGAATTGATTTTAAACATTACAATGTGCCCCTCATTTGGTGTTTGTTGACGCACATTAAAAAAATATTACTCACTTCACACGATTTGCATAAAATTTTAATTGTTCTAACGAATCTATAAAAATTCACATGGAACACACGTGTCCAGAGACTAGTATTACTAAAAGTGGGAACAAAAACAGTTAAAAGTTGAAATACCATTTTACCCCTACACCAAATTAAAATATTATAAAATATATACTTAATTAAATAATAAAATAATAATCATTTATTATAAAGTAAATTCCTCCTATTAAATATAATAATTTGTATGTTTTAATGTTAGCCTACTACTTAATTGAAAGATTTTTTAATCTTCTTATACATGTAGTCTTTTTATCTTATTCTATTTACTAATGGTAGCCTTTTCACTTTTCAGCTTATCTCCTTTTATGAATTATTTATATTATATTATATTATTATTATTATTATTATTATAAATTTTAAAAGTGAGGAGATATTAAGTCAAAACTTAAAAAATAAAAATAATCATAAGAAAGCATTACATTTTTATTCTAAAAGAAAATCAACTAAGTTTTTTCCACTTCTCGTTGTTAATTTAAATAACTTAATATAGTAGTATTTGACCTCATGAAAACGTGTATCTTTTGGAATCCAAATCAAGTTCACTTAAGTAATTAGTACGTCATGCCTCGAAAAAGTCAAATAGTTGTATTTGAAGTATGTAAATTAAATAGATACATGTACGTGTTTCATCTTCCAAATTAATTTATGTTCTTAATTAATATTTGTCTTTAATTTGTTGTAACTCTTGACCTTTCAACTTTGTAAGTGAATCTTCATATTCTAAAGCTATATTTTTTTTATAAATACAAATCTTTCAATAGTATATATTTTCATGGAAAGATTTATATGTGATACAATTTTTGTGTGTGGAAGACTAGAGAAGCTTTAATCAAGTGGAGAAAATTTCAAGACAAGAGAATTTATGTCAAAATTATAAGGCATAATGTGATTATACGGATGAATAACACTTCAATTACTAGAATATCGGAGCTTGATGTATTTGTTTTTTACTTATTTGCCGAGATTAACACTATGATAAGACCCCTCCATTTATGTAGTTGAATGTCACTCCCATTAACTTGTCTTTCAAGATTTTTAACTCTTTTTTTATGGTCAAAGGTTGAATGTTTATTATTATAGCTTTTTCTCAATTTGCATTATCAATAAAAAAAGATTGTCTTAGAATTTTTCTATTTTCGTTGGTAGCCTTATGCTAATCTTGCTCCTGTGATATTTTTTTCCTTTGTATTTGTAATTTCATTTTAAGAATGTATATGATTGAAG
The DNA here is from genome assembly GCA_029582245.1 of Solanum etuberosum. NCBI lineage: Eukaryota > Viridiplantae > Streptophyta > Magnoliopsida > Solanales > Solanaceae > Solanum > Solanum etuberosum. The sequence continues at coordinate 16,772 of JAJONR010008757.1, forward strand.
GGTGTATTTTTCCTATAGAAAATAAAATAAATAGAATCATCATAATAGTCTATAAGGCAGGTAAAAACAGACAATTAACGCCTACAAGATATTCTAATTTTAAATTATTAGTAATACATTTTTTGCACCTTTAATTTTAAATATTTGTAAAGAATTATTCTTATATGTGCTTGTGGATAAAATCTATATTTTTTTAGACAATTTTTATTAAAATTATCATGAGATCCAAATCCCAAAGTAAAAAAAAATGATACACCAAAATGCTTAAGAAGTTAGAAGACCTTTTAACCTCCGACCAAATATTGCGCCTATTATATTTTTAACAAAAAAACGTAAATTATACTTTAACAAACTTTTAATTGTAAAAATATTAATATTGTCATTTTGGCTCTCCACTAAATTAAAATCTGATTTATTTAATTAAATATTAATATTTTAATTATATAATGACAAAATTTAAATACCAACTGTTGCACTTTAATTCTTTAGTTTTTTCCTTCTAATTAAGTTTCCTTAGTTATAAATTTGAATTACTTAATTGCATTCTACTTAATGAGAAGGAGAATTTCATCTTCTACTAATTAATGTTAAAATATTTTATCTTCTTGAAATGTGTAACTATTAATTTAATTTCAATATCTTTACTCTATTCTATGAGACAAGAGAGACATTTTAAGGAAGTTAATCATAAGGTAGTGTGCCTGCTACTTTATTTTGTCTTTTAAAACGAATATAAAATTTATATATCGAAATTATAATAAGGGGAAGACTAAATGCAAAAGAGTTTCTTATGAGTTAACTATACCCTATAAACATCTATCATTTTACTTTTCATATTTTTGTTGTAACTCAAATACAATTTTAAAAGAAATTATGTGATTTTTAATAATTCATATTCATCGTTATGGACAACACGTGCAACGCACGTCCCCAGATACTAGTATTACTAAAAGTGGAAGCTCCTAGCCTCAAAGTTGAATTACGAAATTACCCTTTATGATTTTTTTAATTAAATAAATAATAAAAAGTTAATTAGACCAAATACATGGTTAGGTGTTAGAGCTTATCATTTCTTTATGAGGCTTTAATTGTTATCCTTTGAGCTTCTTCCGTTTATACTCATTTCCACAGTAGTTTAATGCTTCACACTTAAGTTATGATTAAGTCAGAACATGGTCATTCACGATTTGTTTAATTATTAAGATTGATTCTACCTTTCGTCTTCCACATTATTCTTTCATCTTCCCCATAATAATTTTCTCTTAAAACCATTTCTTATTCTATACATTGCAATACTCTATAAAAGCTTATAAGAAGTTGTCTTTGTCCTATTATTCTATGTGTTCTATCGATAAAAAAATCTCCTTTTTTTTCAGGTATATCTATGATTTATATGTATTTATATGTGGTTTAAATATCATTCTTGATATGTTTGAGATGGTATATATGTTATTTAATATTAAGAAATAATTATCTTTTAAGTCGGAACTATTTGTCCTAATGAAAGATTTAGTAATGTACAATACACTTTTCACTGAATGGTATAAACACGGAGATTAATTATTTTATATGTATATACTTCCATGCATATTGTCAGAGAGTAATTCCTTTAATACTTTGTTAATTATTTTATTCTATTAGAAATTATTTTATTCTATTAGAAATTTAATTTATTATCTACTTGCATATTGCAATTTGGTGTAGAAGTTTTTAGATTAAATGACTTTTTAATTGTCTTTAAACTGAAAGAGTACATCATATTTTCTTAAGAAAAAACGCAAATGAAATTCAAATAAAAATATCAATTTTTTGTTCTCCATATATAGTTTTAATTGACAGGATGCTAGGTATCCGAACAACCTCTCTTTGTAAAGAAAGAAATCTTCTCTATCTTTGTTATGACAAATGTTATAGGCTCAGACTTTGATCTTCATCTTCAATTATTATTAGATACAATTTATAATTAACTTGCTATAATGGGCATACCACTTATACGTTATTATATATTAATAACTTGGCGATAAATTCTTCTTTCTTTAGGTCATTTTTGGAAATGCTTAAAGTAAAAAATGATATTAATGTAAAAAAATCGTGTCACAAATCAATAACATAATAAGTTGATACAAAAAAATACCAACAACTAGAGAGATATCAATATCTACAATAAATTTTTTGATCACGATAAAGAAATTGAAACATCAAAGTGGAACATATACACTTAAAAATAACATCTATAAGAAAGTACTACGTACAATATAATTATATCACATATTTACACCTAATAATATAACTAATGAGCTCATTTTATACCATGCATATCTAACTAAATTATATGGATACACTTTTCAAGTTTAGATGACATCGAATAATCAACTCAATTTTTTTTTACTATTATTTAAATTGAGCATGTAAGTCTTTTCACATAAAATTTTATATTTATCATTATACACATATTTTAATATTATCTTTATCTATATATATACTAATTTACACCGGACATAACACTTATTAGAGATATGTTTTGATTATCTATATTGTTATAAAAAAATATTACAAACTAAATTCGTATACACGTGCGTGGCACGTTGCCAGAAACTAGTAGAAATATATATATTCGAAAGAAAATATTAAGAAATAACAGATGTTTTGACAGGCCATAGAAGGTGGAAAACTGAATTTGCTTGTTGCTGCATCAATCCTCTTTCTCAAATTTTGAATGAGATTGAGTTAAAAGCTTGGTTAATTCAGCTCTTATCTTGTTTAGCTGCACCACAACCTCTCTCATGTTTATCCTTTCCTCTGGCAACTCTTTCAAACACAGGAATGCAACATTTATTATCAAAACCAGCAATTGATTGATTTGGCTTTGGTTTTCATCAATTGTATCTGTTGTAAAGCCAATATCGCTAACAAGGTCAGCGTCCAGAATGTCCAGTACAGCATCAGGAAAGGAGAGAGATGTCCATTTATGCAAGCTTAAGTCTCCGCTAAACATGTCATCCGTAGGCTTCTTTCTTGTAAATGTCTCAAGCAACAAAATCCCAAAGCTATAAACATCACTGCTGGTGGAAATTTGCCCGTCTAAACCATATTCTGTTTCAATAAATTCCCAAATGTGTAGTTATCCATGTTACAGTATAAAGTTATGGTAGACATAAAGGAAAAAAGTAACCAGCATAGGACACCTTCATTTCAAGACATTATCATACCTGGAGCAATGTAACCAATAGTTCCGAGAGTCTTGGTTTGAGCCATGTTTCCTTCTTGTGCCAACATTTTTGCAATTCCAAAATCTGCTACATGAGCTGTCAGATCCTGATCAAGAAGCACATTACCTGGCTTCAGATCACAGTGCACAATGGGCACTGTATAATCATGATGAAGATACTCCATGGCTAGTGCTACATCGATCATTATATTGAGTCTTTCAACCAGGCTCAAGCAATTTTCATAAGAGTATAATCTTTTGTCTAAGCTTCCATTAGGCATGTACTCCAGCACAATCGCTGTGAAATCCAAATTTGAACAAGTCGACACGATCTTGACCAAGTTCCGGTGTCTTACATTGCTCAAAATTTCACATTCTGAATCAAAATTTCTTAAACCCCGTTGCCATTGCATATCAAAAACTTTGATTGCAAAGACAGCACCACCAGAAAATGTACCTTGGTAGACTGTACCGGAACTTCCACTTCCTACTAGCTTGGACTGACTGAAATTTTCTGTAGCTTGGAGAAGCTCATAATAAGTGACTTTCTGATGTGCAATTCTAGGAAGGTAATCCGATTCATTGTTTCCAATCACAGGTTTTTTTCTTGACCAAATCATCCATGTGAAAAACAACACGACCAATATCAGAAATGTTACAGCAACAGGTACTGTTGTTCTAAGGATAATGGACTTTTTCCTTGTTGTCTTTCTGCCTTGAGCTGGACATAAAGGAATATATAAGTCAGGTGCTCCACAAAGTCTTGGATTTCCCATCAAGAACCGGTAATTAAGATTTGCAAATACCCCTTTCTTTGGAACTTCTCCTTGCAAGTTGTTGAAAGAAACATTGAGATACTTGAGATCTGGCAATGGCTCAAGAGATTTGGGAATCACACCTGATAGAGCATTAGTAGACAAATCCAGACCCTCAAGAACAATTAGATTGCTAAATGTGTCCGGTATGGGACCTTGGAATGCATTTCTTGACATATCTAGCGAAACTAGATATTGAAGGGACCCTATGGAATTGGGTATTTCACCAAAAAACCTATTGAAAGAGAGGTCCATGATGCTCATTGCTTTCAGAGTTCCCACATCAGAAGGGAAGAAACCATGTAGCAGGTTTCTCGATAAGTTCAGACCATCAAGCTTTACTAATCTCCAGAAACTTGAAGGTAACTTTGAGCTGAAATTATTGGCAGCAATTGACATTTTTCTTAATTCAGTCAGATTTCCGATACACGAGGGTACTTCTCCTGACAGTCTGTTTTCTCCCAAATGCAGTAGACCTAATCTTCCTATGCTGCACAGTTCAGCTGGAAATGTCCCTTCTAATTTATTTCTTGTAAGATACAGCCTTTCCAGGTTTTGCAGGCCAACAAACGAGGGGGACAAATATCCGACAATGTTATTACTTGCTAATCCCAGGAAAATCAAGCCACTTAAGTTTCCAATGTTTGTTGGCATACTGCCTCTAATTCCACAGTCTGCTGCATCAAGGACCCTGATATTGCTTGATAAATTTCCTATTGATTCCGTAAAAATTCCATTCAAAGGATTAGATTTAAGAATCAGGTACACCAGATTCCTGCTGGTTACCAATGAATTCAAGAAGTCAAGTTGTGTGGCTCCAGGCTTGTTTTCCAACAGATTATTTTGCAGATTTAGAGTTATAAGGTTCACCAGGTTACCTAACATCATGGGAATCGGTCCGGTAAAACTGTTGTTTGCAACTTCAAGATTTTCAAGCTTTGAAGCATTGCATATTGCAGAGGGTAGATCTCCACTGAATTGGTTGTGTGAAAGGAAAATCTCCTGCAAGTTAGGTAGCCAAGTACCAAGATCATATGGAAGATGTCCATTTAAGTAATTATGCCTGGCTTTGAGGATTTCAAGAGACGAAATATTGAATAAGCTGGATGGAATGGCACCAGAAATTCGATTATATTCAAATTCAAACCAGACTAGTTCATGCAACTTAACAAACTCATTTGGAATATTTCCTTGCAGATCATTTTCAGTGAAGAAGAGATGAGTAATCTTTGATGCATTTGATAAAGAAACCGGGATTTTCCCCGTGATCCTGTTGCTGTCCAGAAAAAGATGTTCAGGAATAGGAAGATAATTACCCAAATCACTTGGAAGTTCCCCTGATAAGGCATTTATCGAGAGATCCACAATTTGCAATCTTGAAATATTGAAAATTGAAGCAGGTATCGATCCAGTGAAGTCATTGCCACGAACGGAAAGGAGCCTCAAATTGGTAAGATCACCAATTTCATCAGGTATTTCACCTTCCAAATCATTTTCATGCAGATAAAAATATTCCAGCTTTGATAAGTTACCTAATAAAGATGGAATCTTTCCTGTCAGATTATTGTCGTTGAGACGCAAAATTCTAAGTTGACTTAACAGGCCAAGTTCTTGAGGTATGCTTCCTTTGATCATGTTATCTGATAAATGAAGTTCTTGCAGTAAACGACAACGGCCTATATTCAGAGGAATGGTTCCATCAAGAGAATTCCCAGTCACATTAAAAAGTCTCAGTTTTTGCAAGAAGCCTAACTCACTTGGTAAATTGCCATTCAAATCATTGCTACTAAGGTCAAGAAGAGCAAGTTGAGTCAAGTTGGCAATTTCTGAAGAAACTTTGCCTTGAATGGCCAAATTAGGAAGTTGCAAAGCTACAACTCTCTGGTGCAAGCATGAAACTCCATACCAGCTGCAGAAGTGTGTGTCTGAGCTCCAATTTGTGGACAAAATGTTGTGAGGTTCCAATCGAAGGCTCGATTTAAATGTCATCAAAGCAGCATAGTCACTGATGAAGTTGGTATGTTTAGCTAAACAAAGTGAATAAAAGAAGAACAAAAGTGAAAGAAACTCAATCAGAATGTTCATGATTAGTGATTTGGGATTCTTACTCTCACAAAGAGAAGTGATTAGTAGTAGAAATTGTTTTGATCAATCTGTAACATACTAGGCTAGTGGTGGTTGGAAGAATTTAATTATGTTTACTTTTCTTAAATGGAAGAATACAATTTCAGACTTACTCGACCACAAAAGCTAGTTTATGAAGTTAGAATTATTCAAGACTTCCATACACGCGCAGAACTAGACATTTGGAGTGCTAAATACTAGTAGATTACTTGAATTTTCAGTCTTTAAAACAGGATTATTATTGTAAACTTAAGCTTTGATAGTGTTTATTTGCCCTGTCCACTATATTACATTTTAGTGGAAAGGCATATCAATATTAATGTATGTCGTATTTACCAACAAATTGCAAAAGTAAAGAGACAAGAGAGGGTTAAATAAAGTGTATGGATACATATTAAGCTTCTGAAACTTTTGTGCATGTTTTGTCCAGTAGGAATATTGGCGCGTCGAAAACTTGTTTTTATTTATTTAAAAAAAAAAAAAATTGGTGAATATAATCTGCATATTTCACACACAAATAGATAATCATCTGGCTGTTTCAATTTTTCTTAAATTGGTGAAAAAAATGACTTGACACGGGCACATGGCGTCTAAAATAAAAAGAATTTCAAATTTTGTGTTGTTAGACATGCCATAATTTTTGAAAATTAACATTCGTGTTAATTTAGAAGAAATTAAAAAAGAAAATTAGGCCACACATAGGGAGTAGTAAGAAATTCGTTTTGTGTAGTCTATATCATGGAAAAAAGAGGTAAGTGGATTGGAAAATCAAGATTTGACCTGTTAACTACTTCTTGACTATGACTCTGATTTAGATTATATTCAAGCTGAGAGATTCTGAAAAGTTCAAACAAATACAACCATTGCAAAAAAATTCAAGTGGACAATAGTTGACAGCACAGAAGATTAAAATGATACCATGTAGTTATTGTATTGTCTGCTCCAATCAGTTATCCCTCTTTTCTTTTGTTGGGAATTATACTGTGCTGTTTTTGTTTTGGATTAAAAGCACAATCAAAAGTATTTGCAAGTATCTTACAAAACCTTAAATCCTAAACCCTATACCCCTCCCACTAATTGTTTGAAGTTTTTTTCCACCCACATATTCACCTATTCCATTTAGATTGTGAATCACTGGACTGGTACAATGAGGCAACTATATCAATAGTCATATTTATTTTGGAGTTAATATCTCATATGCTCACTCAACTTTTATTTATAACCTCAAAGTCATTCAACTATCAATTTTTCTCACAAAAAGTCACTCAACTAATAGTACTTTCCATAGAAAGTCACTCAACTTTCTTTTATAACTTCAAAATCACTCAACTATTGATATTTCATTTAGAAAATCACCCAACCACTTTAATTATGTTTTCATTAAATTTTGTTAAAATACAATTTTTGTTTTAAACTAATTTTTTTAAAAATAATAATAAGATGCTCATTTAATTATTTTATTAAATTTTGTTGAAACACAAATTTTGTTTTAAACTATTTTTTTTAAAAAAAGAATAAGAAGATATGCATTTTAATTATTTTATTAAATTTTATTGAAATACTATTTTGTTTTAATTTTATTTTTTTTAAAGTAAATATTCATTTGAGTTATTTTATTAAATTTTGTTGAGATACAATTTTCATTTAAACTAATTTTTAAAGAAATACTAACTATTATGAACCTAATACAAAAATAATAAGATTTACACGGTAGCATTTTTTAAATCGAAAATGATGCATTGCATTGCATCCACCGTTACTAGTGCTGGTGCGTTTTTTAATAAATTGGTATTTCAACAAAATTAAATAAAATAATTAAAACGAGTATCTTATTATTTGTTAAGAAATTAGTTTAAAATAAAAATTGTGTTTCAATAAATTTAATAAAATAATTAAAATGAGAATCTTATTATTTTTTAAGAAATTAGTTT
>JAJONR010008758.1:0-35759 GCA_029582245.1 Solanum etuberosum
CCCCCCCCCCCCCCCCCCCCCCCCCCCCCCCCCCCCCCCCCCCCCCCCCCCCCCCCCCCCCCCCCCCCCCCCCCCCCCCCCCCACAGTGTAATTATTTAGTAGGGTATGGGTGTAAAGGATATATATTTGTAATTATTTTACTTTTATAGGATACTTGCTTAGTCCCCTCCCCACCCCACCCCTCCTCCCCCCCCCCTTTTTTTTAATCTTTTTACAACAATGTATAAAAACTTGAGAATATACAATATTATACACCTAGTATACAAACATTTTATAGAATTATAAGATGTGTTAATACCTTCATATACACTATTCTACAAAAACGTCTACTTCTTTGAATCCAAGTACTTGATCCATCCAAAACACCTCAAAAGCTACACCAAATCATCCTAAATTAAATATAAAAAGAATATTTTAAAATAAAAACATGATACTCCTTCCATCTCAATATATGTATCACCTTGCGAATTTTCGAAGTAAGATAATTTTTTCTTTGATCACGATCTTTTCTTTTCTCCTTTAAATAATTTAAATTATTAATTATTGTTACTTATAATACTTCTTACATAGTTATCAATTATAAATTTGACATAATTGCGAAAAACTAAAACTCACACCACTAGATTGTAACTATGTAGCCAAGTTTTTCAAGTTTCATTCGCATAGCCCACTACTTTATTACGATAGTGATTAAAAGTTTCGGTGTACAACATTATACATTCGATATGCAACATTATATAAAGCTCTATTTTTTTTCTTTTACAACAATGTATAAAAACTCGATATAAAATATTATAGACCCAATATATAAACATTATATAAAATTATAAGATGTGTTTATACCTTGATATATACTTTTATACAAAAATTGACTTTGTCCTCCTCCTTAAATTCAAGTACTTAGATCCATCCAAAATGCTTCAAAAATTACACCAAATTACCCTAAATATCAAATTTAGATTCCTCAATATGATCCGATCTGTTGCAGTAATACTCACTCAATCAAGGAATGCAAATTTGTTTGTTTTTTTTTTTAGAAGTTGAAAACCTGTCTAGAACAAGGTCTAATCGGAAGAAAATGTTGTAAATCTTACGAAAACACTTCATCACGAACACTCAAAGGAAATTCTCATCATCTTGAGGCGTGTCACACTGTCCTTAAGGATATTTCCATCAATATAGGTGTATATCAAAGATTCAACAAGCTCTTAGACTAGGAGGGTTTTATTTACCGAAAACAAAAACTTACTTATCAGCTTCTCTCTCTAGAGAAAAATAGACGTTTCTTTACCGTTGAAATCGCCTTGGGCGAATGTTTCTCACCGTGTACCTCCCGGTCCTCGGTGACCCGCTGAGTACAAATCAATAATATTGCCCGCTACAATCTCAAAGACCCACACTTCACACAGATCAATTTCCTCCCTTGCCAACGAGGAGACCGGAAAATGCTCTCAGTCAAAATCATCAAAGCTCCGGTAATCAAAATCCATTACCTACGGGATGGACTTCTCAAGTTAGAAACACTGGGGCAGAAAGCCTTAAACCCTCCTACGCAAACCTCACGGCGAATCAAAATATGAAAAGATCGAGGGTTCGACTCCAACCAAAACCTCATGAAATCCTCAATGGGAAACCACTGGTGACATTCTCCAAAGAAGAAAACGAAATGCTCACCCAAACCTGTAAATGGACTATCATAGGTAAATTCTCTCATATCCGTCCTTCAATCGACATCATTAGGAGAGAATTTACCAAAATAATCCCAGGCAAAGGAAATATTAAAATTGGAGCTTATGATATGAATCATGTTTTTCTTGACTTTGATAACATTGAGGATCATCTGAACGTGTTGTCAAGGAGTTTTATTTCTCTGGGAGGCCTTAACAATATGAAGATAATGAAATGGTCTACAAAATTCAAATCAAATGCAGACAACACCTTAGCCCCTGTTTGGATTAACCTACCAGACTTGTCATGGCATTTCTACGAGTGGGATGCTATATGTAGAATTGTTGAACCTATAGGAACCCCCTTGTTGTTAGACAAAGCTACCCTCTCTAAAACAAGGCCTACTACTGCCAAAGTGAGAGTTGAAATTGATCTGTCAAAACCTCTGATAAAGGAAGTGATTCTCGAGATTACTAACAATGATGGCATGACTGAGATGATCTACCAAAGAGTGGAGTACGAGACCATTCCTGCCTTCTGCTCACATTGCAAAATGCAAGGTCACACTGATGATAAATGTCAAAAACTTCATCCTACTTTAAAAAACAAGGAAGCAGAAAATGTATTTAAAGATCATCGGAAGGAGGAACAAACCAACACGAGTGAAAACATCAATCATATCCAAAGCTGGGTGGAACACACACCTCAAGTCACTAGAAAGATCAACGACGGAAAAGAGGGGGAAAAAGAATGGCAAATAGTTACCAACAGAAAAGGTAAAGGTGCTACCAAGTCCAATTCCTTTGAAGGGGCAGGAAATCCCAATCGTTATATTGGAACAAGTTGCGACTTGGGGAGTGAAAAAATTCAATTCAACGTCATCAACATGGAGACCCTGAATCTTTGCCCGACAAATAATCCCAAAGAGGGAAAAGAAGAGCCAAAAAATTACCAACAATTGTGACGGTTTAAATAAAAAAATAATGTCTACAAGGAGCTGTACTCTGAGATCCCATGCCAACGGGGAAAAAAAAGAAGAAGCCAGAAAAGTAAGAAAGAGCAAAAATCTGTAGAGTATCAAGAACAACAGTATGAAGACGAAACAAAGTAAAGAAACTATATATCCTGATTTGAAGTTGAAAGTGCGAAACATGAACACAATTTTGATAAAGGGTCAGGATAATAGTAAAATCAAGGAATCCGGAAGGAAAAAATAAATTTTCCTTTATTGTATCTATTCCCACTGAAGTCATGTTTGAAACCAAAGAGAAGATCCCCGAAGAGAAAAAATATGTCATCCCTCCTCTATTTGGTCTCGAATTAAACTTGATTGAGAATATAAGTGGTGGGCAAGCTAAGAAAAAGGAGGATCGGGGACTGAATCGAGATATCGAATCTTGGATAGATGTTGCAAAAGAGGATAATATGATGATGTGTTACAAGACGGATAAAGAAGATACTGCCTATAAATATTGTGAACAAGACTTCTCTATGGTTAACGCAGAGGAAAAATATAGCCTATCCCTCTCTGATGATGAATTAATTAGGGGTGACAAGACGTCTTTAACTTGTGTTAAGGCAAATATCCCTAATCAAGTCCAACACAAATTGGAATACTACAACAACCTCTCCCCAAGAGGGAGGTGGGAGTCACCGAATGAAGAAATTGGACTTACCAGTTCTCTCGAGTCCACTCACAAATCACAAATATCAAACCCTCCCTAATACTTCCTATGATCAATACACTCTCATGGAATATTAGGGGGATAAGGTCTCAAGGTTCATTGGAGAGAATAAAAACTCTCAAACAACAACACAAATTTCCTTATATGTTCATTCAAGAACCCATGGTGAACTCGAGGAAAATTGAAAAATTCGGAAGGAGATTAGGATACACTCATTGTTTCCATGATTTCTTCAACAAGATTTGGATTTTTTGGTCCATTGATTATAGCTTGGATATCATTGAAGACAAGGAACAACATGTCTTGGTTCATGTATCTCATCCACAAGATTCCGTGGACTTTCATTTATCCATCGTTTATGCAAAATGTGATGAGAAACTCTGAGTACCACTTTGGGATGACCTGAGAGATATTTATAGCAGAATAACAGGACCTTGGGGAGTTGTGGGTGACTTTAATGTCATCACTTGTCATGAGGAAAAAATCGAAGGCCTCTCTTTCAGACTGGAAGAAAGTTATGATTTCACCTCTTGTCTAGATGATTGCGATCTCCAAGATGGAGGGTATCTAGGTCCCAAGTTTACTTGGAGTGACAATCGAGATCCTCCTAACACTATCTGGAAGAGACTTGACAGGCTTACTTACAATAGTCATTGGTTTGACAAATTTAGTGGAACTACTGTTACCCACCTATCTAGAACTTGTTCGGATCATGCTCCTCTCTTAATTAGTTGCATCCCTGATAATGCTAACTTTATTAAATATTTTAGGTTTCTCAACATATGGGCTGATCATGAGGAGTATTTGTCTGTGATTCAAGAGGCCTGGACTCCTAGTCAAGAAGGCAACCCCTTACAAGTCCTACATCAAAAAATTAAAATACTATTAAAGGTCTTAGTAGCTGGTCGAGAACTGATTTTGGTGATTTCTATGAAGATCCTAAAAGACTAGACTGCCTCATCATAGATCTAGAAGAGGCTTCTATTAACAACAATACCCAGGAGAACAGAATGAATCTCTCTAAAGCTAAAGTTGAATACACTAGATTCCTGAAAATTCAGGAAAAAGTTTGGAGCCAGAAAGCTAGAATTAAATGGTTGGAAGAAGGAGACACCAACTCTACGTTTTCCCACAATGTTATCGAAGAAAAGAGGAAGAGATTAAATATTCACAAGATTAAGGATTAGGACGGGAATTGGGTGGAAGGAAAACCGCAAGTAGCAGATGTTGTAGTCAAGTTCTTCTCTCATCTTTTCAAAGCTGAGCATATAGAAGAAGATAATTATGTTATTGATGTGATAGAGAGGATGGTCACAAATGAGGACAATGATAATCTTACTTCCCTGCCTACACTTCAAGAGGTAAAAGACACGGTCTTCTCGATTGATCCAGATAGTGCAACAGGTCCTGATGGACTAAGTGGATAATTCTACCAATCAGCTTGGCAAATTATAGCAAATGATATTCATGCGGCCATTATATCATTCTTCCAAGGTGCTACCCTTCCAAAAAAATTCTCTCATACTTGCATTGTTATGCTTCCTAAAGTCAATTCCCCCCAAGATTTTACTGAATTTAGGCCTATTAGTCTCTGTAATACTTCGAGTAAGATCATTACTAAACTTATCAACATTAGACTATCTAAAATACTTCCTAACATCATTAGCCATAATCAAAGTGGTTTTGTTAAAAGAAGATCCATAACCGAAAATATCTTGTTAGCTTAGGAAATTGTTAATGATATTAAAAAATATAATTATGGGGGTAATGTTGTGATTAAGCTTGATATGTCAAAGGCCTATGATAGAGTTTCATGGCCTTTTCTTTGCTTTATTCTGAGGAAATTTGGCTTTGCAAAGTCTTGGATTGACCTTATATACAAGTACATATCTAATAACTGGTACACGCTGCTAGTTAAAAGAAGAAGACATGGCTTCTTTAAATCTGGAAGAGGCCTCAGATAGGGAGTTCCTCTCTCACCTAGCCTTTTTGTACTCTCGGCTGAATTATTGTCTAAATTGCTTAATGCTTTATATAGAGATCATGCTTTCATTGGTTTTTCAATGTAATCTGCTGGACCCCAAGTTAACCATCTATCTTTTGCAGATGATACTATTATCTTTAGTAGTGGAAGAAAATCCACTCTCCAGGTTATTCTGAAGACACTAGCTACTTATGAAAGAGTCTCTGGTCAGTTGATTAACAAAAACAGATGCTCTTTCCCCATGGCTCTTAATACTCCTTTAATTTCTATCAGAAGAGTCGGGAAAATTCTTCATATGAGATATGAACATCTTCTTATTAAATATTTAGGATGTCGTATATATATAGGAAGGAGGATCCTTGAAATTTTCACTGATATGATCTGCAAGATCACCAACAGAATCAAGGGATGTCATCTTAAACTTCTTTCATTTGGAGGAAAAGCTACTCTTATTAGACATGTACTACTAGCACTCAATGTTCACACTCTTGCAGCTGTACATCCTCCTAAAGGCACTCTTGAGATGATCGAGACCTATCTAACTAGGTTTTATTGGTATGGTAATGAAGAAAGAAGGAAATATCATTGGATATCTTGGGAAAACCTAAGTTACCCATACAATGAAGGAGGGTCCAATTTTAGAAAGCTTATAGACACCTATAAAGCTTTCACGGCAAAATAGTGGTGGAAGTTTAGAACCACTGATTCCTTGTGGACAAATTTCTTAAAGGCAAAGTACTGTAGAGATGAACACCCTACTACTGTCCAATGGAAACCAGGTCAATCTCATAGTTGGAAAGCTATGTTAAAAATCAGAGGTGAAATGGATGATAAGATCTGGTGGAAAGTTAAGAAAGGAAACACCAACTTTTGGTTCGATAATTGGACCAATCATGGGCCTTTAAGTGATCTAATTGAAGACACTATATGTATCAAAGAGGTTCTCAAACAGGGTCAATGGGACTGGACAATCCTTAATCCCCATCCTCCTGATCAAATCAAAGAGATCATCGAAAAATGTTACTTAATCTTATCTCCTATTGCCGAGGATACTCCGTATCGGACAGTCTCTGAATCAGGAAACTTCTCTGTTTCATCAGCTTGGAGGCTCTTTAGACAGAAAAAGCCTTTTGCACCTATTGACTCTAAGATTTGGCAAAAAAATATTCCTTATAAAATGTCGTGTTACTTGGAGAGACATCCATTGCAGATTGCCTACTGATAATAAGGTAAATAAAAAATTTAAAATAACTTCTGTCTCTAAATGTTTTTGTTGTGTTGGCGCAGTTATGAATCCAGGAATGGAAACTATAGAACACCTTTTCTGTAATGGAAACTTTGCACAACTATTGTGGAGTACTTTTGCTGGCAGGATGGGCATCATCACCATAAATACCAACCTTCGAGATCTGCTTCATAAATGTTGGAATTGCATCTCTAAAAATCTTGTGGCCACCTATGTCCTAAACATCCTCCCACTTATCCTTATGTGGGAGCTTTGGAGATCAAGATGCAGTTCTAGATATGATGAGGAAAAACCATCCATCACAAGATCTACCTATCTAATCTCCTTCAACATTTGTCATCTAACTAAGAAGATTTTCCTAAATCTTGACATACCAGATGATTGGGAAAAATTTCTCAAGCTCATGGAAACCAATTTTGCTGGTACTACCTCATTTCCTGTCAAGTGGATTAGACCATCTTCACCCTTTGTCAAAATGAACTCGGATGGCACATGTGTTTGAAACTCAAGTGGCGGAGGTGGCATTGTGAGAGATTCAAACGGCAAATGTATCATGGCATTCATCCTTCCACTTGGAAATGGAACTAGTAATACAGCTGAAGCTAGTGCATTTCTCTTTGGTCTAAAATGGTGCATAGACAATGGGTATAACAATATAACTGGTGAAATGGATTCACTTCTCCTCCAAAATTGTATACAAAATTTATGGTCCACTCCTTGGAGGATTAGAGAAACAGTTGAAGAAATTAGGAAGTTAGTCCGTAGATATAATATCTAGACTAATCATTGCTTCAGAGAAGCCAACAGAGTGGCTGATAAACTAGCGTCGATGAGCCATTCCATCAACAGTGTCAAGATTTATACTGACCCTAACTCATTGCTAAGACAGGTAAAGGGTCTTTTTAACTTAGATAGATGGCAATTTCCTTCCTTTAGGACTAAAAGAAAGAAACCGGGTTTGATTTATTTTGATCCTCCTTGAAGAATTTCTTCCTATTGCCACTTTGTGTAATTTTTTGTCCATTGCAACTGTGTAATCCTTCCCAAGAAGGCAAGGTCTAGTCCTCCTTCTAGTCCTCCTTCTTCAATTTGTAATCTTGTCACAGTGGCAATGATAGGAATTAAATTATTATTTTTTTTAAAAAAAAAGAAGCTCTTAGACTAGGAGCACAAATACTGACAAAGATTTATTTTAAGAGAAAACCAGCACTCAATAATTATTATTTTAAGAAAAAATGCAACACTCAATAATTAACATATTAAATACTCATTAACAAGATACTCCCTCCGTTCACTTTTACTTGTCAGTATTTTACTTGGCACACCCATTAAGAAAATAATTATTGGTATAAATATTTTACCAAACTATCCCTATTAAACGATGTTTAGTTTAGGTCTTGATAAATGATTTGAAAAGCAAGTATTTAATGCTGGAGGGTAAAATATGGAAAAAAACAATTGTCTTTTTCTAGATATGTCAATTGTCAAACATGACAAGTAAAAAAAGAAAATCAATTTTAGGAATAAATGACAAGTAAAAGTGAACGGAAGGAGTATAAAAAAATGAACCTAGACACAAATATGAATACTTTCTTTTGAGATGTAGAATCAATTTTCCAACAGAAAATGCTATCTTATTGAGGAAACAATTTAAATTTCTCAAGTTCTGAACAAAACATGAGTCTTTTAAACAGGTGGTGGCATCTGTTTCCAATTCAGATAATGTTTTTATTGAATCTAAGGAGAAACTAAAAAAGTTGAAAGCAACCCTGTGACATGGAGTATAGCAGGTTTTGGAAACATATTTGAGAAATTATCAATTAAAAAGATATCATTGAAATCAAGGAACAACTTTTTGAATAGGATGATAATGCAAAAGGCCCAAACATAATTCAATAAGTATTCCCATTGAAAGCAGAAAGCTAGTTTTAATTAGTTTGAAGGATGATTGGAGAAAGAGATTACTATATGTATTGTGCTTGAACAAAGGAAAACAGATTCAAAGTGATTCCTATACTCCATAGGCAACGCGTAATAGATTGAACTATGTTGCCAGTAATAACACTTGAATGCTTTGTTTCTTTTCGAACTAGCACAAAACACAAAACATATATTACACTACATCAATAGTTACCTTTGATCCAACTATGTTGTCAGTAATAACATTTGAATGCTTCAAGTTTTCTCAAGATGGACATATCGATGATCCCATTGGGAGAATTGTTGTTATAGAGAAAATGTACACGTACGATCAATCTCTTTAGAATGAGAATTCCAGAAAAGACTTCTATTGTACAACTGGCATATGCTTTGTCATTTCAGATTCTGTCAAACAGAACTCATGCAATAGATCATATTTTTATCTCACCATTGAATCTAGCTCCTTTTCTAGCTTGTATCAATTTCCTGCTTATTAGGTCCTCCAAATAATGTATCGCCACTTCCTCCAAACTTCCAGAAGTTCTTATGAAACCTTCTGCAACCCATAATTGGATCAATCTCCAATTCTCAACCTAAAAATCCTTTGGGAAACTACTCATAGATAGAATAAATCATGGTTTGAGGCGAAAAGGCAACTGGTGATCACTCCGACCACTCCTGGATCATGACTAGCAATGATTTTACTTAAGGCTCGGGAAACATCCATCCAACTTTCTAATGTCCTGGGCCTTTTAGAAAGTTGTCCTGCCATCACTGAGATTGTTGAGGGTAGTCCTTGGCATTTTTTTACTATTTGCTTTCCGACTTCTTCCAACTCAGGAGGATGATCATGTTCTAGTCCAAATACTTTATCACAAAGCAACTTCCAACCGTTTTCTAAATTCACAACGGATACTAGTATATGCATACATCGCTACCTCAGTTTCCCTAGTAGTCAATAAGATTTGACTTCCATTATTGCAATTAGGAAATATTCCTCTTATACTATCCCAAACCTCCGTACTCCAAATATCATCAACAACAACAAGGTAACTTTGATTCTTTAGGTTCTTCTGCACTAGGTCAGCTAACTCATTGTCATCCATATAAGCATAACTTTTTTTTGGTGATCCTAACTCTTGTTTGCTCTGAAATACAATGTAAAGCTTCTAACAATACATGTCTAACTCTAAATTCTTGAGATATTGCAACCCAAGCAAGAACGTCAAAGTGATACCTGATTATAAGATGATCATAAGCTTTTCTAGCGAGTGTTGTTTTGTCAATGCCACACATGCCTGATATTGCGACAATGTCTAGATCCAACAAGGGTCTTGTCAATCTTTTAACTATTATCTTCAACTCATCATGAGAAAGAATGTCAATCACTTGTTTCTTTGTTGTTTCTATTTTTTCAACATGTGTTGTAAAATTCCAAACATCCAGCTTGTCCCTTGGATGATTTGAGAAATTTTCATCTCAACAACATCTTCTACATAACTAGAAGCAACTATATTTTATTCCTCCAAAGATTTGATATTTTCAGGATCAAACTCACTCTTATTGCTAGCAAATTCAAGAACTTGCTGAAAATATTCAGCAGTAGCACGAAGAGAATCGAGAGTTTCAGCATTGTGAACATGAAAGAGTTCAGGATTTTGTTGATCAAGAGTTTGAAGAAGAGAAATTACAGAAGCATAAGCCGCCATATTAAGTCAATATAAAGAGGAATTGGAACAAAATAATTATTCAAGGAGGTGAGAGGATGTAATTAATTTCCAAATTCCAACACCATGTTAATGATTATATCAATAACATCAATTATTGTTTCTGATGATATAAAAATACTAAGTGGATTCCAGTTAGGTGTGTAAAAGCAGATATGATATTATAATACAATTATCTCCCATCCATTTTCATTTGATTAACGTTTTCTTTCTTCTGGTAGGGACAATTTTTACTTTTTGTTCAGATAGGAGTAAACAAAGCATCTATATATAAAGTTGACGATTAATGGATCATATAGAGCAAGTTCCCAAAGGTTTTTTTCATAATGTATGCGTCCACTATACATCAACGGACCCGGTCCTTTGACTCAGCAAGAACAGTAACTTAAATAAATGCGTTAAAATAAAGTCACAATCAGTTTACGTGGAAACCCCCTTGCTCAAGGAAGGATAAAACCACGACATGTACTCACCGGATTTTAACCCAACTCCATTATCATTAAGGAGCAAAGATTCATATTACAAGCTCTTGCAATCTAGGAATTTAACTCTAAATTCCTTCCCCCTCACTATAACAACTCTGTTACGAACAAGCTTCAAAGCAACAACTCTGTTGCCCACTAAATCAACTAACACTAATCGATTTAGACTTCACTAACTCACCATAGCTAACTCTAGCTACAACTCAGAATCAATGATAAAAACACGTGATGATCTAATTCATTTATAATACAGGAATAGATCTACAAGAATAAACACATAAATATAAACCTACAACAACTAAGAACAATGACAACTCTATCAGGTCCCTTGTTGTTCTTGAGGAGAATATTTCTAGAGAAAGTGGCTTTTCCTCTTTTCAAACTTTCAGGATTGCAAAAACTAGGTTTTGTCCGTTGATATAAAGCTTATATATAATAGACACAAAACCTTAGAAGCATTACTATTGGCTAACAGCCCTGCCACTCTACACCAGACGCGCACCACCTCCTGCAGATGGCAGAGTACTTTTTCCAGCTGTCCTTTTCTCATACAGGAGCACCATTCTCACATGGGATCAGGTCCCTTAACAGATAATATGGTTTGTCAAATCATCAAAACTACATATTAACATTTCCCCCCTTTTTGATGATGACAAACTTCTCTTCTCCTTTCCACTTCTTCCCCCTGTCAACCGCACCATGTACCTATCCCCAGTCCCCAGTGAACTGGCCAAATCTATCCTAAGCATATAATATTCCCCCTTTTGGCATCATAAAAAAGAAAAGGCAGTA
Source organism: Solanum etuberosum (assembly GCA_029582245.1). Lineage (NCBI taxonomy): Eukaryota > Viridiplantae > Streptophyta > Magnoliopsida > Solanales > Solanaceae > Solanum > Solanum etuberosum. The sequence continues at coordinate 11,506 of JAJONR010008758.1, forward strand.
AACCAGAATTAAGAGTAAACAAGTATGGTAAAACCATGGCCATTCAGCAACACAAGCATAAATGAAAAGCAGAAAATTAAGAAAGGTCATTTAACAAAAACAGGGAATTCATTTTATTGCATACAAGAGAGCATTCAAAACATTATAAACAAACTACTAAGAGAACCATAAGACTATACCCACAAAAAAAAAGGATAAAGGGAAGATGGATAGGGATGACCAGATAAGAACAAGGAAGGAGAAGGCTTTTGGATGATGGATTGAAGATCAGAGTTAGCCGAGCATCCGCATCATCATGGGTGTTGATCAACTTTTCCTTGAGTTCATCATTTTGGGTCATGAGGCTTTCATTTTTGCACCTCAGTTCTGCGATTTCAGCCGAACTTTGTCACGATTCGAGTCTACACCCTGGACGTGGTCGGCACTCGAGAACCATTATTGGTCCCCAAGCAAACCCTCATCCTGGCTGACTACAAGCGGAAGACTAACTCAAGCATACAAAAGCTTAAAACTGAATTAAATTCAATAAACTCAAATATTCAATCTTTAAAATAATATGAATAATACTTAATAGATAAACTCAGAGTTTGTAAAAACAATCAAAGAAGATACATACTGAAAACTACTCATCTTTGTCTATCTATGAAACCTCTACTATTATAGAAGGATATCGGGAGAAGACCTATGACATCTTAAAATTACTAACTGTAAGATAAATGTGAAGTCTTCCAAAATATAAGAAGGCTCACCAAAGCTGATGACTGGAACTGCAAGTGGTATCAACGAAGATTTTGTTGATGACCCTGAATACCTGTATCTGCATCATAAAAGATGCAGGACAAATGGCGCCAGTACATGGAATTACGAGCATGTAAGGGGAATTCTAAAGCATAAACATAAGCTTGAACTGATGGAAAAGAAACATACTTACCTCATCTCAACTCACTCATCTCAACTCAACTCAAAGAAACATAGTTCAACTCAACTCAGAGAAAATAGGGCTCAACTCAACAATAAGATACTCAACTTTGTGAAACATAGTTCAACTCAACTCAGAGAAATAAGGCTCAACTCAACAATAAGATACTCAACTCTGTGAAACATAACTCAACTCAACTAAGAGAAAAAGGGCTCCACTCAAGAATAAGATACTCAACTCTGTGAAACATAGTTCAACTTTGGATACTCAAGGATAAAACAATAATAAAAGATGCAATATCTGGAAAGCTTTAAAACAATAGATAATAACTCAGTTGTATGCAAAAATACAATAATAACTCAATTGTATGAAAATACAATAATAACTCTTATTTGTGTGTAAAGATACAAAATAACTCTATTTGAGAGGTTCTCTAACCGACATCCATCACTATGAGCTATGTGATGATACAATGTCTCGCCCACACTGTCAGAACTGTCCTATACCTTGCCGGGGTATAGAACTCCTCAACTAAGTGGATCCACTAGTCTATGCTAAAAATCAATAAAGAATCATCTAAAAAGTATGACCATTTTCTACCCACGTTGGCTACATGGTTTATGGAGGCTGTGATTTGTTAGAACTCTCCTCCATATCGGTGCCCAATACTACTCCCTAAATATAACTTAGCTCACATGTTTTAAATAAAACATTTCCTCTTCCTCAACTTTGAGATTATTACTCAAAATATTTATCTTAAAAGAGATAGTACTCAAAACTGCTCATGAACTCTTTTGGAAATCGGTGTTTCCTCTCTTCTTAAATGTAAAAACATTTAATCTTAGGAATAATTAGTTCGCATATATCATTTTAAAGAAAATGAAAATTGACTCTACTCATCCTCATACTCATTTACTCAAGCCTTTAAACAATTTATGAATAATTGTAAAAGACTTCTCAAAATAGGGTTCATGTCAAATTATGGACGTGAACAACTCAATTCAAGGTTTTCAATAACCATACCTAGAACTCAATACTCGGAACTCAACAACTCCAGAACTCAGGGACTCAATGATACTATTCATCTCAAGAATGCTCGATTCAGAGGGTTCATGCAGAATTTATGGGCATGAACTACTCAACTCAAGAACTTTCATAGGTAACATGTTGTAGTCCCATGATTAGGAATATAATCCCAAAAAGATTAGGAACTCAATATTCAAGACTTAGAACTTGAAGATACTACTCCTCTCAAAGATACTCAAATTATGGAGTTCATGCGGAATATATGGGCATGAACGAGTCGACTCAAATATCTCAATGATAATGTAGACTCATGAATACATTCTCCTCATTCTCATACTCACTTACTCGAGTCTTGTAACAACTTACAAGTAATTGTAGAAGACTCCTCGAAAAGACTCAAAGGGACTTTCTCAAACTTTACTCTTAACTCTTCCTTCAATTTGAATTATGAATTATGAATTCAAGGGTTATGATTCATGTTATGAATGATCTCTCGATGTTTAGATGTAGTTTAGAGTAGATAGAATCAATAGGGACTAAAGGTATACTTTAAAAGAACTTAGAAGGGTAAAACGATGGAAAAATAGTGGGGGAAGGCGACCTTGGCGCACTGCTGGCGCAGGGCACCAGCCCCTAAACTTTAGAGAACACTGCCTAGCGCACTGCCCCAGCCCCTCTGGCGCATCTGGGGCGCGCTTCCCTAGCCCTCCCCCAGAACTATCCGATGAATTTTCTTTCTCATTTTCTGACCCTAATTCGTTTAGAATCGATTTCTTTTCTCAATTTTCCTTAGATTCAATTACCCCATACAAGTACACGAGAATCTACTCAGAAACAACCCTCAAACTCCTAACATTCATCACAAGAACTTATCAAACTCATCCCAATTCAAGAACGAAAGCAACACTTCAAGAACTCTTATCAAGAACTTAAATTTCTTAATATTTATGGCTAGATTCAAATAAACTCATGATTGGTGTGTGGGTGAACGAACCCAACACTATGAAAACTTACATACCTCTTAGGATCGAATCCTTGGCGAAAACCCCTCGAAGATTGTAAGTAATTTTGATGCACGCCTAGAACTTTCCCTCTTTTTTTCTCTTTTCTCTTCTTGAACTCTCTTTTAAAACCCTAAGCTTAAATTAAGATTGTAAAACTGAACCAAATCAGTTTAGACCCCTAAAACCTTACTAAAAATGTTTTACTCTGATGGGGTAAGGAAAAGACCAAAATACCCCTCACATTTTAGGTAGCTTTTCTTAACTCTACATGCATACTTCAAACGGGCATATCTCCCTCATACAAACTCAAAATTTAGAAAACTCTGTGGAGTTAGAAAGAGGACTCAGAGATCTTTCATTTGATATATGGGTCTTCTAAATAATCTTATGCTAAAAGTTATGTTTGTTTGAAGTTGACCAAAACTTAAAAGAACTTACGAATGACTGGAATGAATTCTCTTTAGTTCTTTTTGAAACTCAAGGTGCTACATTTAGTGACCTTAACACTTAAGATTCCTTGGTAAAATTTTACTCACAATGAAGAATGGTTCGAGTCTTAGCTCAAAAAAATTTTGGGGTGTTACAAACTTGGTCCCTTAGATTGAGCCTTTACCAACTGTGCCTTCTGCAAGGCTATCTCTGCATCTTTCTTGCTCAATAATACTGTCATTTCCTCAAGTTCATGCATCAATTGACTCTGTTCTACCACCAACTCCGACATTTTTCTCATGTGCCCTGTATTTCCTTCCGCACACTGACACTCACACTCAACAAGGGTGTTCATGGAGAAAGTTTGTTTTACTGTTCCTCTTACACCTGCTTCTAGAGGAATCTCTACGTGTTTGAACACTCTTGTTAAGAGGTAACCATAACCCATGCCATGTTTCCCATTTTGCTTTATAACAGTCTTGTGCATATGCTCAAGCATGATGGCTAGAAGGTTTATGGCATCAAACTTACTCAGTGTTTCCATTAGAAACAGGTCAGCCGCAGAAACAACTGTCTGCTTCTCAGATCTAGGTAGAAGCACTTTGTTCACCAACTCGAAAAGTAATTGTTATTCCATTTCAAAAGCTTTTTGGGAATTCCAGCATAGTTTAGCTTTGGAAGTTTACCACATTCTTGAACAAACCTTTTGGAGCATGATTTTCCATCCACAGACCTGATCCCTTTCATGGGTACATCTAGAATCTCTCCCAACCTCTCCTCTTTCAAGTGAAAAATTCTATCACCTACTTGCGTATTGATACTCCCATCTTCTATGAATTCAGCATTATAGTAAATATTCCTTACTTGAGTTTCATGCGACATTGGAATGAGATTTATGAACAAATGAGTCCATCCTTGGATTTCCACAAAATCTGCCAGATTACACCTTCCTGGCTTGGTAATTATCTCAGGGTCAAACACCCTTCCATTCAGAACCTTTTGTTTTCTCAAATTATTAATTCTCTCCTCTCGAGTTACCTTCTTCTCAACCTTTCATGTGTAAAAAGCTTTGGTAGACTAACCGGGTGCTGACATTACTCCGCTTCTTTAAATCACGCTTGTCTTCAAGCTCTAAGTATAGAAAGTACTAGTATTTCTCTTTTTTTCAACAAATTCTTCTTCATCGTCAATGAAATAAATATAGAATAATTTATTGTACTGATGGCCCCAAGTGAATATGTCACGATCCAAAATACACCCTAGACGTGACATAGTGAATAAGAGATATTTTAAACAATCCACTTGACATAATCATGGCATAATGATATACAATTCAAGAGATATAATAGACATAAGTCTCAAATCATGGGATAACATAAACGATACCAATAGAGTACATATGAGAATACACGAAAAACTACTAAGTCTGACATAGACTTTCTTACATCAAAAAGTGACTAGGACGTAACTCATACACCACATACAAGTTTGAGACAAAAATAGGGATCATAAAAGCAATAAAATTATCCATGGCGTTTCCCTCGAATCATGAGGATTCACCAATCCAACTGATCAAGGTTGACCAATCCACCTAAGTGTTTTTGGGTTGAGGAGCGTCAGATCTTATATTATGAGACAATATAGACACAAATATGCATTAGTATGATGAATGTACTAAGTATGAGGAAATATCCATAAACATAAATATGATATCATGATGAGTTAGAAACATGAGTATGTAAGACCAAGTGAAGACATAGTGAATTTTGAAAGCCAAATCTCATATACAAGGTCAATACATCTTAAAATCATAAAGAAAACTTTCATAAAATCTTTGAAGAAAACAAAGTTCATTTTTGAGATATTTATCATTAACCAAAAATAAAACCATGTGAACTAAAACATGAAATCTGGTATGACCCTCACACCGAAAAAGGGATTCTACTTTCCAAGGTAGAATGTTGTATCATTCATATTGCTAAGGTGGATCCACTAGCTAGGTCATTTCAGACAATCCTACGAGGGCACATAGTTTGGGACAAGAGAATTGCTACTAAAGGCCAAACCTCTACTAACATTAAGGCCTTCATTCAAAATACCTTTGGGTACTAAGTAAATCCCAATAGAAAAGACATAATTGTAATCATATTGAATATACTTGGAAATATAGTAATTAAGACTACCAATCCGATCATTAGTCATAGTAAAGTAACTCCTTTCAAAATCACGATTTCATAAACTCGTTCATAAGACGCTTCATTTCTAAGAATCTAAATCATGATTTCATTCATATGTAAAAAAAAACCTTTAATAAATATTTGATACTTCTCTTAAAAGCATCATTTAGTCATAAATTAGTACTCTCATAAAACATGCATAGATTCATAGTCATAATCCATAAGTTCATAAGCATAATTCATATTCATAAAACAGACATGGATTCATATGAAATCAATGAAAAATCTTGTAATTGTATCAAATCATGCATAATAAGATGAATTTAAGTAATTGAATCACAATAAATTGAACTCATGGAGAATCACATGAAACCCTAAGAGAATTTGGTGAAATTAAATTGGAGATTTGATTTTTTTTGGAACCCAATGGACGAAAGGGATCCATTGGTCAATTCTCACATATCTTATCAATCAAAGTTCAGAAGCAATGGAAGAAGAAACCTTGAAGCTCTTGAAACCCTAATCTTCACTTTGGAGTTCTTGAGAGAATTTGGAGAAGAAACCCTTGAGAGATTTTGTGAGTTTGAGTGAATGAGAGGGAATGAGTGTTGTTTTGAAGAGTAAAATCAGTTTAGGGATAATTATACGGTCAAAAAAACTTAGTATAGGTGTAGAATTCATAGAAAAAGACCCAAATAACCTTGACTAAGAGTTGTTGAAACCTCTTTAACGGAAACCTTCATTGCTCGTTTACAACTTCACGGACCATCCAGGCGTCCATAAAGGATCAAATTTTCCCTAAGTCTTGGGGGTTTGATTCACGGTTGGTTCAACAGGTCGTGATCCATTCCACGGTTCGTGAACCCACCCGTTGAATCTTGCCTTAACTTTCCCAACTCAAGTTTTGTCTTTCATATCCATGGCTCGGTCTACAGCTCGTGGAACCTTACACGGTCTGTAGTACCTTCTGTAAAAGACCCTTCAGTCTGAAAAAATTCCTTTTTCTTGAGGTCCATCCAAAGCTCAGGATACTGTCTATGACACCCCATACGGACCCATCTGTGATCCCTATAGCTGTGCTAAGTCTATAACTTTCTCTTTCCAATTCACTTTCCAAATTTTGAGGTGTAACAAAATAATTTGTCATAGCTGAAACAAAGTCTCTTAAGTCATCTTTTATCCATTTTAAGTGGCCAATTTTTTCACAAATCTGGTGGGCTATTAAGGTGAGAAATTTGATGTTTTTGACTTACAAACATCTAATAAGTCCAAACAAATGGGTTGTTCCTTGTGTTCATAAAGTCAGGAAATACTTATCTTCGTAGCCAAATTTGGAGGATTATGCAACTCTTCCTCAATTTCTATCTAATCAGCAAGACAAGTGACATAACATTTTTTATGCTCGTGTAAGAGTACTAGCCTGTGAAACCAATTGCTTAACTTTTTTCTTAATAATCTGCCATATATCAAATTTGAAATAACTTAGCCAATTCACCCAACTTTTGACTTCTAATCGGTGGTCCAAAAAGAAGATTTCATTGACATTTGAACTCGTCCCAAGTGCATTGAGGCATATCTTTCTCTAGTTGAAAAACTAGAATTGTGCAATTCCTTCCAAATTAAAAGAAGCAAGTTTATTTTTTCTTCTTCTAGTGTTTGTTAGAGTTGAAAGAAATGCTCACACATGTCCATCCATCCCAAGGGTTCTTCTCGGCGATGCAATCAGAGAAAATCCAACTCTATATATTTTGGAATCATGGAATTCCCACCCATTTTTTATCCTGAACCAGCAATCAATGTTTTGCCTTTCAAACCTCGATTGTGAATGTAATTTTAAATATATTGAACATCTGTCTTTGAATTTTCTAAATAATTCACTAGTGAATCTGAGTGAGAATTTATGGTTTGCTGCCTTGTAAATTGGTTGCACATTCTTCTTGGAACAAAGTAAACAATTGTGATAATTTTTACTTGATTCTATTTTACATATGTAACGACCCAAGGTACACCTAGGTGTAACATGATGCATGGGACCCCAAGAGGCCCGACACAAGCCACTTAAGCATGCATAAACATCATTTTAGAAATTCGAGAAAATTTAAAAGACAATTCATATCAATAGTTTTCTAAAACGAAGCGGAAGTCTACCTAGTCTCAAAATCCATCTATTACATCATGAGTGACCGGGACGTAACCCTGGCATCACATACAATATCTGAAAATTAAAGAATGAAAGCAATAAAAATGTTCGGTCCTCGGAACATGAGGACTCACCTCTACTAAGTATAGCTAAAGTGACTTCTAGCCACAGGGATGAGAAACTAGAACATCGGACTCTACATTTGAGAATAATGTAGGCAAGAGTATGCTTTAGTACAAAAATGTACCAAGTATGATAGCAATTCATATAGATGTAAATCGTGCTAAAAAGGACCTTTCATGTCATGCAAAGAACAAGTTAAAACAATAAGAAAAAGGGTTAGAAAACATCATAATAAGCATGGTCAAATGCAAGTAAAACGCATCTTTGAACACTTGTGAAATACTTCTTGAAATGGCCTTAGTTCATCGTTATACTTATTGTGGGAAATTAGCCTTAACCGACATAGAGACCATGTGAGCTATAACATGGAATCCAGTGTTTACCCCCACACCGAAAAAGAGGTGTTCTCACTTGCCAAGGTAAGAACCATGAACTTCTAGCTTATGTGGATCCACAATCTAATGTCTATTTAGACAACCTATGTTGGCACATAGTTTATGGGACACATATAATCGCCACATGTCCACTCGGTACTAAGCGCAACTCCCATGGAATAGTCACTAATCAAACACATCTTATCTATAAGGGGAATGGGTAATCTCCTCTTGCCTTATACTACGGGGACATGGGTAGTCGCCTCTTGTCTTTCATTAGAGGACATGGGTAATTGCCGCTTGCCTCATTATTTAGAATATATCCTTAACTATGATTAATTTTAGGTGAGAAGATCTTTCAATCTTAGAATCCTTTCATATTCATGTATTGAGTAACAATGTGAGAAACCCTTTCACAACAATCAACAACAACATTTATGTTTTACTCTCAAAGCAACATATATCCTATTACATCAATTTCATAAGAACATGCATATTTCCATAATACACCTTTCATAGTTAAAAATTCACTTTCATTCATCAAAACTTAGAAAACATGGGTTTAGCATGGGTTCATGGGAATTCAGCTTAAAATTATGGAATCATCTCAATTCATGCATAATACTTCATAAAACAATCCATTATATAAATATAAAAACGAACCCATGACATGGAAGAAAACTCTAACTTCAATCGGAGAATATTAGCTTCAAAATTAATAAATTTAGGAACTCTATGGAGGAAAGATCTCCATAGATAAAGACTACCATACCTTAGAGTTCAAATTCTACAATAAATGGTGAATTGGAGACTTGATCTTGAAACCCTAAGTTGACTCCTTCTTATTCTCAACAGAGAGAAATATTTGGGGAGAATGAACTTGTTCTTCTTTTGGGAAATTGAAAACAATAAATTTAATTGGATGGCTTTGGGGGTAAAAACCTTTATATAGGGCTTTGGGTTAAGGGCAAAACGACATGGAATTGAATTAAAACAATTTAGAAAAGATCCAAAATCCCCTGACTTAAAACCTGACGGGCACACTTGACGGTGGCCTTCACGGACCGTCTTAGGCACCACGAGTTGTTTTGTCTGTCGTAGTCCTTGACCGGTGGTAAGTGGAGGAACCCTCCCCTGGAGGGCCACTTGACGACCCCTACCACAGCCCGTCATCCTCACCACTGGTCATCTAGGTATCCGTGGGAGGGGCGCTGGCCCTGGCACTTCTGGCAGGCCCTCACAAGCCCATAACGGGTTGTGGTCCCCTTCACGACCCTTCTAGGGATCCGTGGAGGGTCCCATGGTCCAGATTTGGGATGGCGACTTACCTATTTTCCCCCCTTTCTAGCCTTCTCGATTCTGAGGTGTTACAATATCTCTCATTTGGGAACATTCGTCCTCGAATGAGATTCCATACATCATAAGGAAGGTAATAATTCTAACCTAACAGCCCAACATACATGCAATCACAAAAAAGCACATATCTGATGAGAAAACATCAACTCCAAGCTAAATCATCTTCAAAACATCATTTCATATAGTCTATATACAATGTTTACTCAAATGTACATAAACATGAAGAAATTAATCAACTGACTTTTTTTCTCAAAAATCAAGATTTTTCATGAACATGCATAAATGAGGAATTATGGGAATATCTAAGACACATGATACCAAAAGAGTAACCCATGGGGAAATGAATACCTCAAGCTAGAGTAGGGGTGGAGGGAAAGAGATGAGCATCGACCTCCCAAGTAGCACCCTCAACTAGCTGATTCCTCCAATGAACTTTCACCGAAGCAATTTCTTTATTACTCGAATTTCAAACTTGCCAGTCTAAAGTCTCAAGCAGAACTTCTTCATAAGAAAGACTATCCTTTATGCAAAGACTCACTAATGGTACTATAGATGTCGGATCACCAACACATTTCTTAGACAAGGAGACATGAAAAACCGGATATAGCGATGCTAAGGCATTAGGCAATTCAAGTTCATAAGCAACCTTCCTAACACGCCTCAAAATATGATATGGTCCCTGATCTTGAGCGTATTTGTATGCTTAAGAACCAAATAACACCCGCATTTTGGGCAAGTTTGAAATCATTCTTTACTAATTGATAGTAGTGTCGAGTCATTTGAATTTATTTAGGCTAACCAACATGATTAGTTGTGTATGTGAGCTTAAATGAAGAAATGAGGGCTGAAACAGGCACTGGGAAGCATAAGAGGATCCACACAAAAGAGCAACAAGAAAGGAGAACTAAAAATAAAGAACAAGGCATTTCTGTATCCTCTCCATGTCATGGAGAGGGAATTTATTATTTGTTCGCGAATTGAAGTGGAGACAGAATGCTCCGTATTTTGCTCACGTCGCGGAGAAGATATTTTTGCCAAGATTGGGATTCTTGAAAGCTATCCGCGTCGTAGACCCGGATGCCAGATTTGGCCGAATTTGACTACATATAAATAGACTCAGATTTTTTTTATTAACTATTCTTTTTCTGAGTTTTGAAAAACGAAAACTTTGGGAGCTTTTTCATCTGTTTGTAGGGTTCATTCCTAAACTCTTCTATTTTCGATCTCTTTATGTTATTTAAACATTGCATAATTGAGATTCTTGATATGAGTAGCTAATTTCCCTAGTTCTAGGGTTGTGGCTACTAGATGATTGTATTTTATTGAAGTTTTATGGTTTGAAGTTAATTATCACATGAATCAATCTTGTGTTCTTGTTTTCATATATCGTGCTTGATCACCACTGAAATAAATATCTTGTCTGAATTGAACTCGGGAGAGGGATAAGAGGATAAAATGTGGGGCATAAGGAGCATGATTTTTATAAATTAATTAGAATTAATTTGTATCTAGGATAGGGATATACCTAGAGACCGTGCTTGGTTATTATACATGATGAAATAATAATGCTCGATAATTGGTCCAGCCTATCTCCGCTCAACGATGTAGTTAGGCTGCCAATTATCGTAGGTGATTAGAGGTCGGGAGACCATAATCATATAATTAACCCTATGTTCATTGATTAGATAGTTAAGTAATATCAGTTTTACAAGATAATATGCATGAATCCTGAAGTAAGCTGCAGCCCTGGACTTTACCTAATCAGTGTTCGAACCCTTTTGAAATTGAATCGCTCGAATATTTTTGAAATTGAATCACGTTAGTATGCTTTTAATTAGATTTTAGATTATAGAAACGTTCACTTCATTGTTTTTTATAACACTTGTTTCGAATTGAAAGGATTGGAAAGATCAAATTAATCTTATCTTGAGTCCTTATGGGTACGATACCCGGCTCTTAAAAAGAGCCACTTTAATACTTGAACGACCACGTACACTTGCGTGTGCGATTGGGCGCAACAAGTTTTTAGCGCCGCTGCCAGAGACTTTAAAATTAGAAAGTATTTGATTTGTCTAATTTATGAAGTTATAAAGCAAGTGTTGACAACTTGATCTTAGCTATTCATTTTGCAAGTTGTGTTGAATTCTAAAACTGGAAGGCGGCCATGATTTGGTGGAGCCTCTAGCTGAACCGGAAAGATTTGTTCATTACCAGAGAAGGCAAAGACGACTCACGTACCATGTTCCTCTTGTTGCTAGAGAACCAGTAACTCCGATAGCAAGGGTTAAACAAGAAGAACATGTAGTGATGGCTGAGATGAAAGTGAGAGACGTGGCAATCCCACGTACCACCAGTGTTACTTCATGCATTCAGAAACCTGAAGCTGGTGGAAGATTTGAACTAAAGCAGAGCATGGTGCGACTATTGCACACAAATGGACAGTTCACTGATTTATCGCGCGAGGATCCACAAGTTCATATCCAGAATTTCCTTAAAATTAGTGACACTTACACTCCAACTGGAGTGAAATCAGATTACGTGAGGCTCAATTTTTTCCCTTTTTCTCTGATAGGGGAAGAAAAAAGATAGTTGAATTCTGAGCCCGCAAACTCCATAACATCGTGGGATGATCTTCTACGGAAGTTCTTGATAAGGTTTTTCCCATCTGGGAAAGCAGCTAAGTTAAGGAATGACATATTGAGCTTCCGACAAAAAGGAGGAGAAAACTTGTACCAGGCTTAGGACAATTTTAAATCGATGTTATTGAGCTATCCGCACCATCATCAGGTTAACGAGGTGTTGGTCCACACCTTCATTGAAGGGTTGGAGCCCAACACCAAAATTTTACTTGATTCAGCTACAGGTGGACATGCTCTGGAGAAGACATATGCTGAGTTGTTCACCTGAACAGGATTTCACAAGGTAACCCCGAGTGGAATGGAGAAGGAGCCAAACCGGTAGTGCAAAAGACTACTGGAATGTTAGAAGTAGATGCAGTAACAGCGTTAACTGCATAAATTATTACGATGCATAATATGATGAATACGCACTTCAGCAACCTATCACTAGGACATCAGCAAGCTCAGGTAAATGCAGTACAACAACCATCTACATGGTGTGAGATTTGTGGAGTTGGAAATACACAATGTGGAGGAGGTCATCAGAATTATGGTAACTCCTACAATCCCAGTTGGCGAAATCATCCAAATATTTCCTAGGGAAGAAATCAAAATCAGACTCAAGGTCAGAACCAATATAGACTCAATACGCATGGTTATCAATAACAAGGCGACCGAGATCAGCCTAGTAATCAGTAGAGTAGCATGAACACAGAAGAGATGCTGAAAAAGATCATGGCTGATCAAGCTCAACTAGCCACTAATGTGAGAAATAATCAGTTAGCAACCCAGAATCTGGAGAAACAGTTTAGGCAATTTGCTATTACTCAAAACTCACGTCCTCAAGGGGGTTTTCCGAATAATACGGATCCAAATCCCAGACAAGTAAATAGAATAGGTACGCATAGTGCGTTGAAGTTGGAGGAGTTGGCTTCGAGGAAGCGAAATATTGAATCTTCAAGTAAAGAGGGTGAACCCAAGGAGAGTGAAATTGTTGCACAAGAAGAAAGAGTGCAACCAATTGTAAAACCACCTCCATTATTTCCTCAAAAGTTAAAAAAATAGAATGAGGATGAATGTTTTGGTAAGTTTCTCTCTTTATTAAAGCAAGTTCATAATAACTTTCCTTTGGTAGATGTTTTGCAGGGTATACCTAGGTATGAAAAGTATGTATAGGAGATCGTGGAAAATAAGAGGAGGTTGACAAAATATGAAACTGTGGCACTTAATGAAGAGTGCATCTCCAGAATCCAAAATAAGTTGCCCACCAAACAGAATGATCAGGGAAGTTTTACGGTTTAGATCACCATAGGGCAGAGCATCCATGCAAGAGGGTTGTGTGACCTTGGGGTGAGTATAAACCTGATGCCAACATAACTGTGTAAAAAATTAGGGTTGGTTAGTCCTAAACCCACTACCATTATCTTGCAGTTGACAGATCGGTCAGTTGCCAGAGTAGAGGGTGTTATGGCGGATATCTTGGTCCAGGTGGGATCCTTGATATTCCCGGTGGATTTTGTGGTGCTAAACTTTGAGCTAGATCCTGAGGTTCCTTTCATCCTAGGAAGACCTTTCTTGGCCACACGGTGTGCTACGATAGATGTAGCAGCTGGTAAGTTGACTATGCGGGTGCATGACAAAGTGGAAGTGTTTTATGTCTACAAGGCGTTGAAACTACCGGCCGTGTATGAAGAGTTGTCTGTTATAACAGTGGTAGATCTTGAAATATAAACTCATTACATTGCATACAAGGACCCTGTGGAGCGTGTGTTAGTGGGACATGATATTTATGGGGATACTGAAGCACAAGAGATGGTATATTTTATGGATATGTCAAGTGTGGGCAAATCAAGAGATCATTGGGAGCTGTTGAATAGGGTGTTGGGTCCTCCACCCAAACCTTCCATTGAAGAAGCACCTAAACTGGAGCTAAAAACATTGCCAGCTCACCTAAGGTATGAATTTTTAGGTGAAGATAAGACCTTACTTGCGATTTTGTCTGCATATTTGTCTAAACCACAGGTTGAAGCAGCATTGAGTATACTGAGGAAGAGAAAAGCAGCTTTAGGCTGGCAGATGTCCGATATTCATGGTATAAGTCCAACGTTGTGTATTCACAAGATTTATATAGAGGAAGGTCACAAGCCGAGTGCACAAAACCAACGTAGACTCAATCCAGTCATGAAAGATATGGTAAGGAAAGAGGTGATAAAGTGTCTAGATGCAGGGATAGTATACCCCATATCTGACAGCAAATGGGTGAGTCCAGTACAATGTGTGCCCAAGAAGGGCGGTATGACAATGGTGACGAATGAGAAGAATGAACTTATTCCTATAAGGAAAGTAACTAGGTGGCGTAGTTGCATAGACTATAGGAAGTTGAATGATGCCACCAGGAAGGACCATTATCATGTGTCGTTCATTGATCAGATGATGAAAAGTTTGGCAGGACAAGAATATTAGTGCTTCTTGGATGGCTACTCAGGCTACAATGAAATAGTCACTGCACCAGAGGATCAGGAAAAGACAGACTTCACTTGTTTGTATGGCACCTATGCGTTCAAACGTATGCCATTCGGATTATGCAATGCACCGTCTACATTCCATAGATTCATGATGGCAATCTGCCAGGATATAGTGGAGCATTTTGTTGAGGTGTTAATGGACGACTTCTTAGTGTTTGGTGAGTCTTTTGACCTTTGTTTGAATAATCTTGACAGGGTCCTTGCAAGGTGTGAAGAGACAAATCTAGTGTTAAATTGGGAAAATTTTCATTTCTTGGTTCAAGAAGGGATTGTACTGGGGCACAAAATCTCAAGAAATGGGCTGGAAGATGATAAAGCTAAGGTGGAGGTCATTGATAAGCTGCCACCACCCATCACTGAGAAGGGAGTTCAAAGTTTTCTAGGACATGCCGGGTTTTATAGAAGATTCATCAAGGATTTTTCTAAGATTGCAAGACCTATATGCAGTTTATTGGAAAAAGAGGTGAAATTTGCATTTGATGAAAGTTGTTTTCAAGCTTTTGAGCTGTTGAAGAAGATGTTGATCGAAGCTCCTATTTGGATTGCTCCGTATTGGGAGCTACCCTTTGAGCTTATGTGTGATGCCAATGATATAGACGTTGGTGCAGTGCTAAGCCAGCATAAGAATAATATGTTTCACTTCATCAATTATGCTAGCAAGATTCTTGATGCAGCACAATCGAACTACATTGTCACAGAAAAGGAGATGTTTGCGCTAGTGTTTGCTTTTGGTAAGTTTCAATCTTACTTGGTGAGCACCAAGGTTGTTGTTTACACTGCCCAAGCTGCAATAAGGTATTTATTCAACAAGAAGGATACAAAGCCGAGGCTGATTAGATGGATATTACTCTTGCAAGAGTTTGATCTGGAAATTAAAGATAGGACTAGGACTGAGAACCAGATAGCCGATCATTTGTCAAGATTGGAAGACTCATCTTATGTGAGGAATGAAGAACAGATTCGTGAAGAATTCCCTGATGAGCAACTGCTAGCCTTAGACATTACACAAGTACCCTGGTATGCTGATACTGTATACTTTCTGGTGAGTGGTTTATTTCCACCTGGGGCTTCAGCACATCACAAGCAAAAGATGAAACATAAGGCGCAGTTTTATATTTGGGATGAGCCTTTCTTTTTCAAGCAGGGACCAGACCAGGTGGTGCGAAGGTTTATAGCTGAAAAAGAGGCGATGCAAGTATTGGAGAGTTGTCACTCTTCTCTATATGGTGGGCACCACGGAGGCGAGTGCATTTCACATAAGGTATTGCAACATGAGATGTCGTTAAGCAACATCCTAGAGGTAGAGATCTTTGATGTATGGGGGATAGATTTCATGGGACCGTTCCCAGCCTCCAATGGAGGCCAGTACATACTAGTGACAGTGGACTATGTGACCAAGTGGGTTGAGGTTATTGCTCTACCTACTAATGATGTGAATGTGGTAGTAAAGTTCATTAGGAATCACAATTTCACAAGGTTCAAAACTCCAAGGGCCATGATAAGTGATGGAGGTAAACACTTCATAAATAATTCAATGCGAAATTTGTTGGCTAAGTATGGAGTGCGACACAAGGTAGCCACAGCCTATCATCATCAGACTAGCGGGAAAGTGGAAGTGTCCAATAGGGAAGTAAAGAGAAATTTTGTAGAAGACTGCAAATGCACGAAGGAAAGATTGGGCTGACAAGTTAGATGATGCTTTGTGGGCAAACATGACTACATATAAGACACCGATAGGGACTTCTCCTTATCGAATGGTGTTTGGGAAAGCATGACACCTTCCAGTGGAATTGGAGCATCAAGCATAATGGGCTATCAAGAAGTTGAATCTAGATCCTGAGTTGGCAGGAAAGAGAAGAATAACACAATTGTACGAGCTAGAAGAATTTAGGCTCCACGCATATGAAAATGCCAGGCTATATAAAGAGAAGACCAAGAAGTGGCATGACAAGCATATTGTGTCACGCACATTTGAGCCTGGCCAATTGGTGCTACTATTCAATTCAACACTGAAGTTGTTCCTCGAAAAACATCGGTCTAAGTGGAGTGGGCCATTTGAGGTGGTGAGAATGACGCAACATGGAGTTGTGGAGCTGAGAAATAAGGACAAGAGCTCTATGATTCTTGTAAATGGGAAAAGTGTGAAACACTACTTTGGGAATGACATTAATCGTGAGCAAGAAACGCTCAAGTTGAATGATGAATGAGTCATGAGATAGGTCATGCCGCGACGTTAAATCAGGCGCTACAAGGGACGCAACCCATGACCCCATATAATAGATAGGATTTCTGGTTTTCCGTTTTGTTATTTCAATTGATAGGAGTTAGTTTATAGTTTAAAAAAAGTGTGATATATCAGGAAAATAAAAAAAATGAGTCGTGCCACGACCAAAAATAAGGCGCTGGATGGGGGGTAACCCATCGGGTTTGGATTAATGGGTGTTGCTCTTATAAAGTGCAGGGAATAGGAAACCACAGCTATAGCGCGTCACGGAGGGGGTGCTGACTTTTGTCTCGCTAGGAATTAATTTTCTAGGGCGAGGCAGAACACTCCGTAATATGCACGTGTCACGGAGTAAACCAGGAATTTTGGATTCGACGAGACTTAATTTTTTTGTCAAGAACAAGGGAGCTCCGTATTGGAGCCACGTCGTGGAGGTTGTCCAAAAATTTGTTTCTCTCGGAATTAAATTATTTTCGTGAGCCAGAACACTCCGTAATAGAGTCGCGCCGCGCTACCAGGTGAGTACATTTGATTTTCATTAAAAATACGGGTCTTACCTATTTTTTTTCAAAACACCCGACCCAAGTCCTATTTAACCCTATTTCACGTCCCCAAATTTTCCACTTTTCTCCCCAAATAGGGATTTTCTTCCTCCCCTTCTCCCCTATCAAATTTTTAACCCTTAATCTGTAATACATAGTTATTTTGTCTCGGCACTCTCCTAATTCTCATCGTCTTCCGCATCAAAGGTACGTGTGTGTCTACTTTTTCCTTGATTATTGGTTATGTATTCTTGTTGGTGATGTTCTTGGGTGAATATGGTGTGTTTGAAGGGTTGTGGGTGCCACTGGTAGGGAATGGAGGTTAGGTAAGCTAAATTTTAGTGGGTGTGTCAAATTCTTGAGTAGAGACACCTAGTTAACTAAAAAAGGAGGTACTAGGTAGTGGGGTAATTATGGAAGAAAAATTTTGTGGGTGAACTTGTGAGCGGTCTGAAGTTGTGCAGGCGCGAGTTTATTGAGGTTTCAAATTCTTGGTTGTACTTGACCAATGCTATGGTGATTGAATGTCAAAATGTGAATGTGCTAAATATGTTGGTGTGTTTGGTCTTCAGTTTGCGTGTGAACATTTGGGAAGTCTGAGTACCTAAGGTTGGATCACTCTTGGAACAAGTGTGGGGTGGTGTCTGCGCATCACCCATGTCTCTCCGTGAATTGTTAGTTATCTTGGGCTGAAATATATATTGTTGTTGCAGGAAAACATGTCAGGTAATCAGTGACCAGGCAAAGAGGTGGCAACTTCTAGTCAAAAGAAGCGAGTCCGGAGTGCGGGAAATGTACTTCCTGCACCAGCAGTCTCATGGGGACAAACTCAGAGGTTTGGATTACGAACGGTGGTCAAAGAAAGAAAAGTTTGGTTGAAGAAAGGGAGTTTCCCCAGATTCCGAGGTGCATTTAAGAACTCCACATGGAGTTCATCTCTGTAGAGCCCATTGAATGCAATTTACATAGGGTAAGGGAGTTTGACGCCAATAGGGCAACAGAGTCGAGA
Source organism: Solanum etuberosum (assembly GCA_029582245.1). Lineage (NCBI taxonomy): Eukaryota > Viridiplantae > Streptophyta > Magnoliopsida > Solanales > Solanaceae > Solanum > Solanum etuberosum. Next base: position 29,972 of record JAJONR010008758.1, read on the forward strand.
TCACATTTTGTGAAAGTGTGGGGCGTTGATGTGACCCTCACTCCGGTGGTATTGAATGAAATAATAGGCACTACAGTTGATCCCGATCCATTAGTGTTAACGGGATTGAACATTTACCCTCCCTATCGAGCCATCAGACACTCACTTTGTGGACCTCAGTTGATGGTTAAGTAGACCAAACACATAGCCCTGAGATTTCACCAATCTCTTCCTTATGCACACATGAGCAGAGAAGCTCGGGTCTGGTTGAAAATAGTGATGAATTTGTTGATACCAGGGCTACACTACATAGATATCACACGTGATAGAGTGTGTTTGGTTTACGGCTTGATGACTAACACTGAGTTGAATACCGATGTTGTGTTGCAATTTACTATAAGGAAGGCCCGAGTTCAGAAAGGTTCAAGTGAAACCTTTCTTCAGGAGAAATAACTTTGATAAAGGGGAAGGAAATGTCTTTTCCTAAAATGGTGGTCCGAATAGCATCCAGATCTAAAATATAAGGTTTTATCTGAGTGATAAAAGGAATTCCCAAAATAATTTCTTCGTTAATATCTTTTGTTATAACAAAATTATTAACAAGACAAATACCATTATTGCAGCTATGAGCTTTAGGTAATTTGAAATCTATTTGAATTTGTTCACCTGTAGCTCCAAATAACCTGGTTGTACCTTTCTGTAGGTACTTTGTAGGGATAAGACCTTCCACGATACAGTTTCTAACTGCACCACTGTCTAACAAAGTTATTTTGTTAAGAACAAGATCATTATTAATGACAAATTTAATGAGAATGTGAGAACTCTGAGGTTTTACCTTGGATAGAACTCCAATACCTGCATCTTTTTCCTTTTGGTAAGGATCATCATCATCTCTGTTAGTATCATCTTGAGATTCATACTGATTTGGAAGATTTTCTTTTCCAAAAGTTCCTTCTTCGGGGATGGAGGTTCTTTTGAGGACTTGTTCCGTCAAGGCTTCTATTTCAATCTTGTGAAGCCTGGATTTGACATCCCTAATTTCATTTTTTAGCTGATTAACTTCAGCTCTAAGATCGTCAATAGAGGGTTCTTCCTTTTTGTCAAATCTTTGCATGATTTGCTTCATGCTGAATGGAACAATCTTAGGCTTCTCAGTCTTTTGATGAGAAACTAGTCTTTGTAGTTCAAGGAGATACTTTATTTTTGCCTCTTCATCTTGAATATGATCAATGGTGGCAAATAAGGTTTCTGCTAATTCATTAGAGAGAACACTGACAGTTTTACTGTCACAATAGCAAAATGCTCCATTGCAATTGCAATCAGAAGTTTGATCTTCTGAGCCTGATTACTGAGCGACATTGATGAACTCTTCATCGCTTTCGTTCTCTGAAGTAGATTATTCTTCTTCAATGATAGAGAAGAGTTTTGACTTGGTTTCTTCAGCGATATTAAGAAGATTGATTATTTTCTTCTTTTCTTCTTTTTCTTATTTCTTGGGCATTCGTTTACCCTGTGGCCCTTTTTGCCACATGTCCAACATTCATCCGTATGAGTATCTTTGGAAGGTTTCTTGAACCTTTTGGTTTTTCTTTTATCCTTGGTTTCATAACGGGATTTAGATCCTTTCTTCTTCTTATAGCTAGATTTCTTTTCTAGCTTTGATCTTTGGGACGAAGGAGGAGAGATCTTCGGAAAACCAAAGTCTTGACAAAAACTTCCTAACTCTGTGGCTGAAAGTTTGTTTTCTTTCTTAAGCTGTTCTTTTAGCTTAAGTTCGGTGCATAATTCCATTGCAACTATATTTATAATGCTAACGAGATCACCATAGGTAAGATGGTTGTAAGGGATTTTTCCTTCACACCTATCTCTAATTTTGGTTCTAACTTTCTCTCCGAATAACGGGGGAAGTCCACTTATGAATCTTTCTTTCAAAAATTCATTATTACAATCTTCTCGTATCATAACCTTTGCTATGAATACGTTTTTATACCATTTGAAATATGTCAATTTTTTACAATGCAGAATGTTAAGGATTTCAAGGCTCCTATCCTGGAACAGTTTTGGTTCACCAATAAAGTGTTTGGCAATGTTGTATAAGAGAGTGGCGGTTGCATCCTCTACTACTTCCTGAGTAGTGACTTGACTTTGACCTTCGGTCTTTACGACTGATTGGTTGATAACTGCATTTTGGATGCTAAGCTTGTTTTCTTCTGTGAGATAATTATCCCACCAATGCTTGATCATACCAGTGAATCCTACAATGATCATGCTAGCAGCTTGTTTATCTGAGCTTCCTTTGAGCTTATAAGCAGTAATGGCTATTCCCATTTCATGCAACTTATTATAAATTTAATGTTCTGCAAGACCATCAATATTCCATTCAGTAATATATATTCCTGCATGGGAAGAGGTGGTTAAGAAAGCATTTTCTTCGAACTGCATGTCCGGAAATGAAGGACGGGTATAGTAGTTCTTCTTGTTATGATATCGGTCTTTGCCGACATATTGAATTTGTTCCTTAGATTCATTAATAACACCAATCTTGTTTCCTGGAGGCGGATTGGTAAGGTTCAACTTTCCAAGTTGGTCATTTATTCTTTCCAAAAGATCTTTGGAAGTACTGAATTTATCTATAAGAGTAGGGTAATTTTCTCTAGAAAATTCAGGGAGTTTGAAGATAGGGTTGGCTTCAATGCTAGGGTTAACTTTGGAAGAGCTAGGTATGTTTCCAAGCGAGAGAGTTCCACTTTGTTTAGAACCTTGGATTTGGTTGGCTACCACATGAAGGAGTTGGTTGGTGTAATTGTTTTGCTCGAAGATTTTATTTACTTCGGCACAACTGGCTATGGCAGACTCTTTTTCAATTCTTCTTTTGAAGGGAGAGGCTGGAATGATTTCCTTTCTGTAAGGGATACTAATTCCTTCTAGAGGGGGAATGGTAGATTCTACTACCTGATTCTGTGTGTACCATTTGTTGATAAGGACATTTAAGGATTCCTTTTGGTTATCCATTTGTCCTGAGTATTCGAACCATTTGAAGAACTCGATTTCGGTTCTAAATCTTTCCGTGTCTTTGAACCAATTATCTCTAAACGCAACTCTTTGTTCTAGAGAAAAGGTGGCTTTGTACCATTCAACGTTTTTTTGGTTTTCTGGAAGTTTCCACAACCGGTTAATCTCCTTAGTGTCTACCTTATAGGTATTTCCAGAGGTTAAAACTCAAATAGAGTCTCTTCTCTTATGAGATTCAGGTCTCATTTCGCTATGAGTAGGACTACTACGGCTAGTAGTGCGAACTGGTTCATAATAGACTTTAGGAATAGTTTTGGAAAAGTCTACTCCATGAAGTTTTCCCGAGTTGATGGGAGAATCGGAATTACTTTCAACTTCTACTTCCTCCAGGGGTTGAGAAGAAGAAGAAGGTCCGGGAAAGGACATTCTTGGTCTAGAAAAAGAGGTTGATTTAAGGAATTTTAGGTTGATAAAACCATCGGGGTATTGAATTACTCGTTCAATCTGGGATTTTTCTGGGTTAACTGACTGAGGAACTGTGATGGTCTCAAAATTCCATTCGTCAGAGGTGAGAATTTCATCCCAGTTAAGAACTCTAGGGACAAAGGTTGTGCTATGTTCAGGGTTATATTCCATGAGCATGGTGACACCTTTGACACTGGTAGATATAGCTCTAGGAGCTATGGTAGTTTTCATGAGTTTGTAGTAAACTCTATAAATCACCGTAATTTCTCTGGTGTCTAACTTACTGTTCATGTTCTTGGTCTTGACATTAAGTGTCAAGGTATCCATAACATTGGGATCAGTAATGTCCACAGAGAAGTTGGGATAACAATTAAAGTATACCGGGCCATTGGTGAGGTTACTTTGCAATACTCCTAACAGAGAGTCATCAAAATTAAGCAGTCTATCATCTCTAAGAAGCAGATAAATAGGAATATTCAAACCTTTACGGAACAGAGGTTTAACAACAATTTGAACAAGTCCAATATGCAGAAATTTAAAATCTTTTTTATTTCTATTAATGTCCTGAGAAACAAGTAATTTAATTGTTTCAAGAGAATTATTAATAGCTACTGTAGACTCACAGGTCTTGATATTAAAATTTCTAATCATGCTGAAATTTCCTAGTTGATAGATTTTTCCAAAAGGTTCTTTTGGAATAGTCCAATTTTGTAAATCATTTTCTACCTTAGATATAACATGGGTACATAAGTTAATACTATTTTTAACATGCTGATGTTTTTCCATAGATAAACAGTACTGTCTTGAATCCCTTATAGATATGTTATCATACATTAACAATAAATAATTAATTCAGATTAACGATATATATTATAAACAATTATTCAAATCTCTGAGATAATTACATAGGCGGTCTTGGATGTTATATGAATATTTTCATTAAGTCATCTTGGAGATAGGTCCACCTTTGGGTCAAGCCTGTCCGTCGGCGACCCCATTTCTGGCATCCACAACTAAAGCCGGATATTAATCGGCATCCTCATACTTAACGAAAATTTTCAATACCTCAAGCCATAGTAATAGTTACAGAGAGAAGAATACTTATTCATAATATAACAAGGTAATAAGAACTAACTATCTTCTTGTAGGTTATACGATAATCATTATCTAATTAGGATCCAGACAGCAAAAGGATTAGCCTAGCATGCTAACAGGTAAAGCCATTAACATGGCTCTGATACCATTAAACATGATTAAAGTATTATAGTAAAATAATAATACTGAAGCGGAAGAACTTACTTGATTATATTAACATATGCTGAAAACAACGCAAGCTCATAGTGTATTACAGAGAAAGCTATAGGAAATTTCTAGAGTAGATAATTTTCTGATGCTTTCCATATGAGATTACAAGTCTTATATAGACTAGAGAAAGATAATGGAAATCCTCGTGCGTGCTCTTGAGTGGCTGCTTTGGATTGCCTTATCTTATCTTTAATAAAGATATCGGCCAAATAGGTGGGTCCACTTAGCTTTTGTGTGTGGGAATACCTTTCGGCGGGTGGGGCCCGATGCTTTTGCTGAATAATTCCACTTAGCTTTTGTGAGTGGAGTTACTTTCGCTGAGTGGGCTTCTTTATGTCTAATCAAGAGAAATTCTGATTCTTTGAATCTCTTCTCTTCCTTCTTTGATAATTCTGACTCTTTGAGTCTCTATCTAGAAGGCTTAATTATTCTGGATTTTAATATCCTCAATTAAGGATTATTCATAAAAGGGATCCAAGTATGATTGTGCTAAACTCTTTGGTTTTAGCATATCACCATTATCATCGCTTTGTGAAGAAGCTTCATCCAACAATTTCATTATGGCTGCTTCATCTGGATTATCTTCTATTTTGGATAAGGCTTGTTGAAGCATTTCTTCAAATCACTCTTAGAAGGTGATTTCTTGTTAGTAATCATTAGGTCCTTCGGTGAGGCTTGCTGAGGCTCCTTTGGTGCTGGAGACCATCCTTTGACAAAGATTTCTTTGGACAAATATTTAATCCTGTCAAATTCGTGGATCACAAAAGTCCAGCTAATAATATATGAAATTCTTTTTTGTATAAAAAAATTTGCATAATTTAATATACTCTGGCAAAGTAGAAATGTCTTGATCAATTTGAAATTGACCATATTTGTCTAAAAAGATTTTTGGTAAAACATTTTGATTACCTCCGAAGCAATTCCACCATTCGTAGAACCACCTAGGGATAATGGACTTTGCTAATTCAGGACTGTATTTTACAAACTAGATGTGAGTGGTGGGTCGTAAATAAAAAAAATTAAACCA
>JAJONR010008759.1:0-31475 GCA_029582245.1 Solanum etuberosum
GCAGCGAAATCCACACAAGAACTATCACTTTACTGAACTCATTCGCAAACCATTGCCTCAATTTACTCAAAACAACACTCTATTACCAATTAAATTCAAGAACCTTTTAAGAACTCAACAATTCAACATCAAGAATGCATGTCCGCGATGCGGACCTAGGCGCTTATTTTGCCCGATCTTTTCTTCTTCTCTAAAACTCGATTCAGCTCATACCCACTGAAATTTTAAGTTCAGAACTCTCGAATTCTTATAACCCAGAACAATCGCAGCGAAATCCACACAAGAACTATCACTTTACTGAACTCATTCGCAAACCATTGCCTCAATTTACTCAAAACAACACTCTATTACCAATTAAATTCAAGAACCTTTTAAGAACTCAACAATTCAACATCAAGAATGCATGTCCGCGATGCGGACCTAGGCGCTTATTTTGCCCGATCTTTTCTTCTTCTCTAAAACTCGATTCAGCTCATACCCACTGAAATTTTAAGTTAAGAACTCTCGAATTCTTATAACCCAGAACAATCGCAGCGAAATCCACACAAGAACTATCACTTTACTGAACTCATTCGCAAACCATTGCCTCAATTTACTCAAAACAACACTCTATTACCAATTAAATTCAAGAACCTTTTAAGAACTCAACAATTCAACATCAAGAATGAATTCATGGGTAAAAGATTACATGATTGGTGTTAGGGCAAACGAATCCAACACTATGGAAGCTTACATACCTCGTTAGGATCGAATCCTTGGCGAAAACCCCTCGAGGATTGTAAGTAACCCTTGAGCGCTTGAATCTTTCATTTCTTTCTCCTCTTGAACTTCTCTCTAAAACCATAAGCATATTTTAGAATTGTGAAAACTGACCCAAATCAGATTAGACCCCTGAAGTATTACTAAAATAGTTTAACACTGATGGGGTAAGGAAAAGACCAAAATATCCCTCATTAATTTGGGTAAATTTCCTCAATTGGATAGGCTGAACTCAAACTCAGAATTTAGCAAACTCGGTGGCGTTGGAAAGAGGATTCAAAGACCTCTCATTTGATTTCTTATAGGTCACCTAACTCATCTTCTACTGAAAGTTATGGTCGTTTGAATTCGACTCAAAACTCACAACTTAAGCATAACTTGAAAAAATCTCAAATTGGCTCTTTCCAATTTAGTTTTTTTCTAAAAGTAGCTCTTTTTAAGACCGATGTGTTATAGAATTCGACTAATTACTATCATCTAACTATTACTTATAGTAAGATCTCATCTCATTCTTCTTCCACATTCATAACCTTAAATGGAATAAGCACACCACCACTATAACAATAAGAAACATCAACCTTCTCCTTCTATCATTACTTAACTAATATCATCCACAATATTATCAAAACTAAAAGGATCACTGAGGGAGCTTAGAGCAAATGATCATAAGCACAATTCATTTGAGACATCTGATATAAGAATATGCATGACATAAAATTATTTTGCTAGTCGTAGAGGGTAAATCATGAACTCGTGAGACTGAGAATAATATGAGACACTAGTGCTTATATGAATATATTCATATCATGAAGCTGATATCCATAACTTTATGAAGTCAGGTTGAGATCAATGATTTAAAATCTTCGCCTCTTATTCTGGGAACTGAGCATAGATGTGGATTTATCTGAAGTGTATGAGCATAGGTCATGGATATAAGATTGATATTAGAGACATCAACCAGATGTTATAATGTCTGAACTTTGAGGAATACACTAGATTATGAATAGATTGATATATCACTATATCTCTTTCTGAATACATTACTATATGATTCTTAACACTTGACTTGGTTTCTCATCTTATCATCTTCTCCTTAGGTTTGAAGCTGAAACCATAAATCTATGGATCTATTCGATCATCTCTAAACTAGTCTATATTTGTTTTACTCTAATACTCGAGAAATACTAATCCCATGGCTACTGAACTCTCCCTGTGCAGGTACTAAGATTCTTTCTAGGACTTCTTTCTGAGATGCTTCTCTTCAACCTCTTCCCACTGCTATATATGATCCTTTCGACCAAACTCTTAAGGGTAATAAATAATACTTACACCAGCCTACTCCACATTAATAACTCAAATACAACATCTAGGCACACATAGAAAAGATAAACTTAAATAGAACCTCGTCTAACTACATACGATCTCGGGTACACCTCTTAATGCTCTTGCTAATCAAATGACTTAGCACACTTCATTGCTCTCATCTAAGAATTATAATACGACACTTGTACCACTCACATTTACCAAAAAGTAACACCTTAATTCCTCACCTAATTTATGTCAAATCTACTAGATTAGATCTTAAAACTAACATCATCACCCTCATGTTGCCATCCTTTTTATCACGACACTCATCTCAAATTCAAGCTAAGTGTCTAGTACCAAATACGGATATCAATATAATTTCTCACATAATATACTAACTTATGACCACTAGATAAATTAAGAAACACTCGCCCAATAAGACCTAATGACAAGTAGTTAATAATCTTTATCTTTCCATCTACCTATTTACAGATTACCGTCACATTTCCTTTCAAAATTAAGAAAAATCTCAATTTGCAGATGGCAAGAGAGCCACACGAGAAGAGACCTCCCCATTCATCACCGCATTCTTTTCTAAATAATCCATTTTTGCAAATACTAAAAGGGATCCTCTTGCATCCATGAAAGTGTCTTGCAAGATCATCATGTTGTTTTGATTAGAATTGGTGTCATCACCCTATGAGTTCAAACAAAAGCAAAGACTATTAAGAAATCAATGATTAGCTACAACAACTAATGTTTTCATGATTTTAGAAAACAAAATAATTATGACTCACATTAGCACGGAAAAGAGAGACACGACAATCAAGATTTTACCCTTGAAAATTTGGACTACTAGCTAATGGACAAGAAATCCCATTGTCTCCTCGTTTGTTCATTTTTGAAGAATTCAAACAAACGTTGAGGTTTCTTCAACAACCAGATGATTTTTGTGGCACTCAATATCACACCAATAGGCTCACCTAGGGTCATCAATGTTTTTCCTCATCATCAAATTTGCATCTTTATGTGGAACTAGAGTTCCGTTGTGTTTCCTTATTGTTTCATCATCGATGAGGACTCTACAGGAATGACACCGTAAAGACAGTCAAGGCCAGGAAACAAATCAATTACTCCTAGAGTATCACTTACACTTGGAAGCACTTTTCTACCATGAATTCTACGAGAAATGCAGCCATTATTGTTTTGCCTAATTCCATAGAAAGCTCTACGACAGACGAACTATTCACCAATACTTGAAACCAAATAGTCACCAACAATCCACTAAAGTTAAAGTCATTATCTTTCTTTCCAAAAAATTCAATGCAGTTATTAGCATCAGAAAAATCTCAAATATACTCAGGAACTATTGCAATTCCAGTTGGCAAGAGATCCACATGAGAAGAGACCTCCCAATACATCACCATATTCTATTTTAGAGAATCGATTGTTGCCATACTAAAACGGATCCTGTTGCATTCGTGAAAGAGTCTTGCATGATCATCATGTTTTCTTATTATCTCGAATATATAATGAAGCATATCACACCTCATATTTCCTTATACATGATATTTCTGGTGTAACTTACTTTCATCTGCTTTGGTTTCTTTTAATATTTTTGGTGTATCTTACTTTGGCTACCCCGGACCACTGGTTGTCATATGGCTGTGGATTTTTTGACCTAGGCTATATTTATGGAAAAATTGTATAAAATAGCAAACTATTAATTCAAATTAAATGTTATAACCACAGTTTGATTTAATTGTAATCCGTAGCAAACTGTTGCCATTCGCGTCTCTCCCCAGCTTTCTCGCTCGCCACTCTCCCTCTCTCGCTCACGAGTCTCTCCCTCGCCTCTCTCACTTTATACAAACACAAATGTATAAAATGCGTTTGTGTTTGTATAAAGCGAGAGAAAAATGTATATACTAATACAAATACATATATTTTCATCCTATACCCTTATAATTATACAAATACAGATCTTCCCCTGCCTAGTTCTCTTTTGTCTTTCTCTCTTTCTCGCTTTATACAAACACAGATTATACAAATTACAATGTATAATTTGTGTTGTATAAAGCGAGAGAGAGAGAGAGATTTGATATACAAACGTTTTATTTTGATTCAATTGTATACAAATTCAAATTTTATGCAGATATACAAACACATAAAATTGAATTGAGAGGCTGCCAGTGATTTATACAAACGAGAGGCTGGCAGGGATTTATACAAATGAGAGGCTGCCAATGATTTATACAAATCTGATGCCTCCAGCGATTTATACAAATCTGATGCTCCATAGCAAACATAAAATTTGCTATGGAACGCAATTATACAAACTATAGTTATAGCATACAAATATGATTTTAATGTTTGCCAAATATGAAAGTTGCTCTATATTTATCGTCATTCTAAAATATAAATGTAAAGAAATTGTTTATCCAGGAGAATTTAAAATTATTTCTTCATTGAGGGGTACAAGTTCAATTCTTGGGTTAAACATATATACTTACTTTATAATATATTGATACTCTTTGTAATTCCTATAAATTTGACATTATTATCAAATCCTCAATAAATCATGTCTATCTAGTCGTGTCTCCATGTCTACTGACTCTAATTTTGTTTTTTACAAAGAAACTTGTGTATGTAGTGTAGTTATTCCCTTTTTTAGTTAATTTATTGAGCCCCTTAAAAGACAAAATTACTCTTTAAACATTACTCTTTTATATATATATATATATAAAGAGATCGTCATATAAAATGAGCATCTATCTTAAAATATTTTAAGGATTTTTTTATTAAAATAAATTAATTTAATAGGTTAGGGATAATTTAGTAATTTAATAATTCAGTTAGGAGTATCACGTTTAAAGAATATTTTTTTAACTTACGGAGACGAAAATCAAAGTTGTCGTCCTTGCTGGAATGAACGAGTTTGAGGAAAGCTGATTAAGGCAGGCAATAGAAGCACCCTTCTGTTAGTAAAAGTTGGTCGATTCTGGCCTTGTTCTGTGTAGATCTGGTCCTCATGTATATGTGTCCATAAAGTGGAGTGAGCATGATAACTTGTTTTAGTATATGAAACAATTCATTCTCTAGTAAAGAATGTAGTGAACAATGGCGAGGTCTCTTCTCGTGTGGCTCTCTTGTCATCTGGAATTGCAATAGTTTAAGATTATTTTCGAGATTTTCTGATGCTAATAATTGTATTGAAATTTTTTTGAGAAAAAAATAAGATAATGGCTTTAATTATAGTGGATCACAATTAAACATTGATGACCCTAGTGAGCCTATTGGTGTGATACTGAGTGCCACAAAGACCATCTTGTTGTTGCAGAAATCACAATGTTTGTTTAAATTCTTTAAGAATGAACAAATAAGGAGCAAATGGGATTTCTTATCCAGTAGTAGTCCCATGAAATAGCCGGTTCAAATTTTCAAGGGTCAAAATCTTGATAGTAGTATCTCTCTTCTCTATGCTAATGTGGGTGATTAGTTATTGTGTTCTCGAAAAAAATGACAACATTAATTGTTTTACCTAATCAATGATTTCTATTTAAGCTTTGCTTTTGATATATACAACTATCGATTCTCTAGAAAAGAATGTGGTAATGAATAGATCATGAAGGAATCCGTCAACATACTAGAGGATCATACATTTCAATTTCTAAAAAGTATCAATCCCATTTCCACCGCCCATTGCAAAGATCTTTTCCTTCAATGTAACTCCAGATAAGTTAATGTTTCTCTTCTTCAAACCTGGATGCACAAGAATAGAGTGGCATCCTGTGTTGTACCATACTCTTCCAACTTTACCACCAAATACATAAAGTTCTCTACTCAGATTTGAAATTGCGAAATATGATCGAAATGAACTCATTGGCTTAAGTGACTTTAAAACATCATTCAAAGGTGAGTACAAGTCAAAGGGCGATAGCCACTTATTACCATCATATCCTCCAGCCACTGCTAGGATGATTGACTCATCACACACTATATTGTCTGACCCAATCACATTTTCAATATCATGTGTTCGAGAAGGATTTGGAGTCAACAAATCCTTCTCGAACACAGGATAGTGAAAATGTGATTGGGTCAGAAAATATAGTGTGATGAGTCAATCATCCTAGCAGTGGCTGGAGGATATGTTGGTAATAAGTGGCTATCGCCCTTGGACTTGTACTCACCTTTGAATGATGTTTTAAAGTCACTTAAGACAATGAGTTTATTTCGATCATATTTCACAATTTCAAATCTGAGTAGAGAACTTTATGTATTTTGTGGCAAATTTGGAAGAGTATGGTACAACACAGGATGCCATCCAGGTTTGCAGAAGAGAAACAGTAACTTATCTGGAGTTACATTGAAGGAAAAGATCTTTGCAATGGGCAGTGGAAATGGGATTGAATATGCTTTTCAGAAATTGAAATGTATGATCCTCTAGTAGGTTGATGGATTCCTTCATGATCCATTCATTACCACATTCTTTTCTAGAGAATCGATAGTTGCATATACCAAAAGCAAAGCTTAAATAGAAATCACTGATTAGGTAAAATAATTAATGTTTTCGTGTTTTTCAAGAACACAATAACTAATCACTCGCACTAGCATGGAGAAGAGAGAGAGAGAGATACTACTATCAAGATTTTGACCCTTGAAAATGTGCACAGGCTATTTCATGGGACCACTACTGGATAAGAAATCCCATTTGCTCCTCGTTTGTTCATTCTTAAAGAATTTAAACAAACATTGTGATTTTTGCAACAACAAGACGGTCTTTGTCGCACTCAATACCACACCAATAGGCTCACTATGGTCATCAATGTTTTTCCTCATCTTCTACTTTGCATCAATTTACCACTACCCCAAATCTCCATAACCATTTTCCATAAAAGTGTCATGTTAAAGACCCTTAGATCCTCAATATCAAGACCACCCCAAGCATTTTGGTGGTAACACCCTTCTCCTGTGGTCTAATTGGGAGGGGGGAGGGAAGGGGGGGGGGGGAAGGGGGGAGAGAGACTCAAGACAAATGAGTTAGGGTTGGCGGTATGAATTATCTATTTTCTGAAATTAATAAAAAAATCAACAACTCGAATAGACATCCCAAATCTTCATTTTAAATCATTTAAAAATGATTCTAAAAATATACTTTCTTTTATAAAAGTTACAGAATTTTATGTTAGAGACTTCAAAATGGGACTTTTCTTATTAGTAATAACATTTACCACAAAATCTAAAACATTAGTCTCACAATCAAAGCTTCAGAAACCCAAAGTATTCTACACAAATTCAGCAAGATAGCTAAATTTCTCTAATTCCAAAGTCATCTACCAACATATATAGATTCAAAAGAAAAAAGAAAGGGATATTACTACATGATCATAGACACACATACAAATATATAACATGTTTATATAAATCAACGCATAAATCACAAAAATAACGGTAGAAAATAGTTACCACAATCTGAATGAAGCCATGCATGAAACAACATAGAAGCATCTCATTAAAAATACTTTATCTATAGAGTGAGTTGTTGTTGAAATTCCCAATATAATTTTTTTCTTTTGCTTCGTGTTGATCAAACTCTAGAGGAATCTGTAATTTGATAGCTAAAAATATTTCTTTTGAAAATAGAGAAAAAAAAAAGGGAGAAAAGGCTTTGTTTTTCTCAATGTAAATGTAAAATATATTTTCTTAAGGTTTGGCCTAGCCCTTTATTTGACCTTTTATAGTTGAGGGAGAAGGAGAGGGTTAGTAGAGGTTCAACCTTACCATGGTTAAATCACATCTTAATTGAGAAAAGTTTTCAATTTCTAACTATAATGGTACTTTCTTGAATAGATTGAAATTTACATTTGACTTAATTTTACTATCCAAAATATATTCTAGATTTATTGAACTTTGCTTTTGACCAGAAATATGCAAGTAAATAAGGAAAAAAAATTTAGTAATGAAGATTTTGATTCATGATTTTTTGGTGAAGGGGCAAATACCAATATTCAAATCACCAATTTTCTATTTTTTGAATATTAAATTAAAAATACTAGTTAGGAAATAATTTTTTTCCTCCATTTTCAAACATGAAGTCCTTCCAACTTCTTATAATTTGGAAAATATACTTTTAAAAATATTGTTTTGGGCTATATACATTAATTATGACTTTCCTTGCTAATTTTTTTCTTTATATTTTCTTTTGTCTTGTATGTTAAATCACATCCTAATCGAGAAAAGTTTTAAATATCTAACTATAATGATACTTTCTTGAATAGATAGGAATTTATCTTGATTTAGTCTTAATATCTACAATATATTTCAGATTTAGTTAACTTTGATTTTCTTACCAAAAGAATGCAAGATTATGAGTTTCTAGTTTATGTAGTTTTTGTAACTCCTTTATGTTATTCATCATATATTCTAAAAAGTTCTTATTGTTTGTTATTAGATATAGATTAGTGTTTCGTTTTAGCAGATATTTTTGAAAATGTATCATTTTTTGTAGTTCTATTTGTTCACTGGTTATGGTTGGGTTCATACTAATCTGAATATATGTCTAACTCAAATAGGTCTATTCTATCTTCAAGATTTACTTCATACCACTCTTGGGTCATTAGTTCTAATATTTCAAAGGTTAATAATTTATCATAAATTATGCTTCTAACATCTTCATTAAGATTTTTTAGTATATGTAATATTAATATTTTATATTCATAAGTATTATCCAGTATATAAGTATGAGTCATTTCATATGGTTTCTAAACATATTCATATTCTTTGCTTTATAGGTTACCATGCTTCCTTCATTATTAAATCCTGTTACTATTATGGGTGCTTTTAGTTTTTCCCATCTAGGCTCTGGTAAACAATTATGTTTACACACATTTATGCCTGCTCTAGTTTCTATCATTGGTGTATAATATCTATTATAGTATCCTTCTATGATTATTTTTGCTAGTATATATATTTTTGTCATACTTAGATTTTCATATTATTGTTCTCTTTATTTGTACTCTTTTTCCTCCGTATGTTATTATTAGTTGTTTATCTTCTAGATTATATGGTTTAACTGTTTCTAGCCATTTTATTCCTAGTATGATGTTATTATTTTCTTGGTGTATATTAAATTGGATAATTATTGGTATTCCTCCAATAATTAATTCCCTCTACATTGGTTACTCCCCTATCACGGCCACATGCCTTACTGGTTTCACCTTTTGGATGGCATAGTCTGGGTTGGTTTATAACTACTCTCAGCATATTATCATAGCAAGCTTTATAAAATTGCTCTTTACAACAACATTATACCATGATAATTAATATGATAATTAAGAGACTATAAGGAACATAATAGTTTAGCTATGCATATTTATAAATAAACATACCTCGCTTTGTATATTCTCTTGCTCCATTAAGATGATAGTTGGATATTTTGATTTTTTACAAAGAAGGTTTGCTTTCCGTCTAGAAAGTCTTACCCTCTGCTGCCAAGAGGCACTCTTATTTATACTAAACTAGAAAACGCGTAAACTATTTACTTTACATTATTCTTTTACAGCTGTCCATACTATTCATTACTTTATACTATTTACTACTTTATACTATTCATATTTTATAGCTTTTGTCTTTTCATCTGGAGGGAATCTTCTTCTTTATGTCTTTATCTTGCTTTTTCTTTTGTCGGCCATGTGTATTGATTTTGTCCTTCAGTTCTTTTCTGTTAATTTCCCATTTTACCTGTGGTTCAGTGTATGATTCCGAACAATATCTACAATGGTGTTCGATAGTTTCTTTCTCATACCTGTATTTAAGTACTCCGCCATAGCTATGATCGCTTGAATCAGTTTCTATGATGTATGTGAACGTTTTATTTTCATTCGGGAAATATAGTTTAGGTAACTTTTGACACATAGTTTTGATTTTATTTATATATTTTTTATCAGTTTTATTAAAGTGGTATTCGATATCTTTTTTCAATTTCTTTTGTAGCGGTTTTAGATTTTCAGCTAATTTTGGTACATATTCTCTTACTTGGTTAACCAATCCCAAAAAGGATTGTAGTTTTTTCTTTGTATCTAATGTTTCATCTGAATCTAGTAAATAAGGAAAAAAATTTAGTGGTGAAGATTTTGATTCGTGATTTTTTGATGAAGGTGCAAATACCAATATTCAAATCACCATTTTCTATTTTTTGAATATTAAATTAAAAATACTAGTTTTGAAGTTATTTTTTCCTCCTTTTTCAAATACTATAGTATATGGCAATCGTGCTCCACATAAGTCCTTAGAAATCTTATTATAATGTTTGGCTTGTAAATGTTAAGTATTTATATGATTTATGTTGCAGTAAAAAGTATAAATGATGGTGGATATAGGAAGAACTTTTACCAATTAGTGTTAAACAGATAAGTGTTAGAGTAAGAGTGTTTGTTTGAAAATTAAAATAGTTATCTAATTTTATATGGATCATTGATAATGAATTTTATACTTTTAGATCTATTTATTATTAATTAAATATGTAATATACTAATTCATGAGATAATGAACTAATTATAAATACATATATAGTCATTCAACATATCTGCCACATATTTCATATTATCCTTTATCCATGTAAAACACAAATGATCTGGCATATAATAAAATATCTAATCTTTCATTGAGATATTTTTTAATTTCATTAGGAAATAAAAAATATAATATTGTACATGTTCCACATCAATAATTATATAAAGTCTAAATAAGTAATATCTATTTAATTGTAATCTAGACACAAATTTCCTTATATAAATAGAGAATATATTTAACTAAAAATAAATAAGAAAAGAATACATTATAAAAGAACATTTAAAACTAATACAAAAATCACTTACAAATGGTCATAACTATAAGCACTTTACATAAAATAGTACAAATAATTTAAAATTTTGTTGTAATTCATACAACATGATAAAAAAAAGTATTATTTCCTTCGAAACATTCTTTACAATTAATCAATCAATCAATCATACCTTCTTCGATCCAAATACAACAATAATGTAATTGTCCTTAACAATTCTACAAAGATCGATGACAACTTTTCTTCTGCGGTCTATGACTATGACCAGAAAGGAAATCAAAAAAGAAGAAAGAAATGATACACCAAAGATAAGAAAATGGATCTTACTTTATAAGAGAGAATTGACATTAACATACTTTAGTAAGAAGATCAGATATGAGATTTGCAAATTCATTTCCCTTTCTAGGTGAGTTTAAATAGGAAAACCTTAGGTGATGGGAGATGAAAGAAAAAAAAATAAAAGAGGCCCATCAGTTTCCTACTTAATTATATAACCTTTGGTCTTCACTGTAATTCATTGAACAATATAATTATGAGTCTTTTTGTCTTCTTGATAATAATTACTTATAACAATTTAATATTAATTCACCATACAACATGAATAAATTGTAACCGAAAGAATTTGATAAGTTTGATATTGGCTTAATGTGTAACTCTCCCTTATAGTAATTAAAATTTACTATTTAATATTTAATTAATAATTTATTAGATGATTAATAGTATTTGTATTTGATATAGGGACAAAATGACAATCTAACTTTTGCCTAACATTCTTTCCACTTTTAGTATAATATGAATATGAATGATGATATGATATATGATTATTAATTTCTTATTATATACATATAGATTATAGATGATAAGTATTATTAAATTAGATATTTTAATTATGAATTAATCTAAGGAAGTGCAAAAGTCATTAACATGTTAATTAAAATGAAACAATTTAATATTTAAATTAAATAGTTAAATGTTTTATAACATAGTAATGGTAAAACCGTAATTCAACTTTTAACCTTTTTGTTCCCACTTATAGTAATATATATATATATATATATATATATATGATGAAGTCCTTCCAACTGCTTATTATCTGGAGGATATAATTTTAAAAATATTATTTTTGGTTATATACATTAATTATAACTTTCTTTGTTAAATTTTTTCTTTATATTTTCTTTGTCTTGTATTTTAAATCACATCTTGATCGAGAAAATTTTTAAATTTCTAACTATAATGGTACTTTCTTGAATGGATAGGAATTTACATTTGACTTAGTCTTAATATCTAATATATATTTCAAATTTAGTTAATTTTAATTTTCTGAACAAAAGAACATAAGTAAATAAGGAAAAAAATTCAGTGATGAAGATTTTGATTCATAATTTTTTGGTGAAGGCGGAAATACCAATATTCAAATCAACATTTTCTATATTTTGAATATTAGATTAAAAATACTATTTTTTTCCTTCTTTTTCAACTATGAAGTCCTTATTTTTGAATTATCCGATCTTTTTCAATTAACATACTAGACAATAAAGTTATAAGTACTGAGTGGATGATTAAGAATCTTGAATAAAGTTTTATTCACATGTATGATTTAGACAAATTTTAATACCGTTGAACATATAGTTGGGTTATATACATTTATAATAATTTTTCTTGCTAAATTTTCTTCCTTATATTTTCTTCGATCTTTTAAATAACATCCTGAAAAAAGTTTAGAATTTATAACTATAAAATTGTACTTCCTTGAATAGATAAAAATTCACATTTGAGTTCATTATAATATCTAAAATATATTTCAGATTTAGTTAATATTGACTTTCTTACTAAAGAAACGCAAGTAATTAAGGGAAAAAATTAGTGTTGAAGATTTTGAGTCATGGTTTTTGAGTGAAGGTCCGTGTCACACCCCGAGCCTTCAACCCTGGACGTAGCCGACACTCGAGAACCATTGTTGGTTCCCCAGCGAACCCTTGGCCAGGCTGACTATGACACATATGACTCAATAGAATACGTGGTAGGTTTAATCGATGAGCATTTAAAACAACTAAAGAACTTTTAAAACAACGTCTGAAAATACTTAATATTAATAATAAGTGATAATAAAACATTTGAAAAAAATACTGGAAACCGTCTAAATCTGCATGTCCATGAGCCTCTACTATCGAAAGATTGGTGTCGGTACAAGAACCTCAACACCTCAAAACCCTACTACTATAGTACAATAAAAATATAGTCCTCCAAAAGTATGGAGGTCTCACCAGAAGCTGATAAGTAGATGAAGTGATCTCAACGGAATGTCTGTTGATGATCTTAAATACCTGAATCTACATCATAAAATGATACAGGTCGAATGACATCAGTACATTGAATGTACGAGTATGTAATATGGCTGAATAAAACAAATAATTGAACTGGTGACTGAATACATATCAAGTAAAACAACACATAAACAAGTAGTGAAAACAATTTTGTACTTTACAATAAGATATGCAATAAAAGCAATATGAGAATAGAAAACTTTACTCTGTGGGGAGTTTCTCTAACCTACAACCATCACTATGAGCCTAGTAATGATACAACGTTTCACGCACATTACAAGGGACATCCTATACATTTCTAGGGTATAGAATGCTAACTATAACTATGGATCCATCCAGTAAGCCTTCTTGAGGCAGTGAGGAGTCGCTCAAAAAGTTGGTACGATCCTATCCTATGCTGACTACATAGTTTCATGGGGCTTCGAGTTAAAAATAGACTCTTATCCAATTCGGTGCTCGATACTAATCCCAAACCGATCAATATCAATAAGCTAAATAGTCTTCTGAGAGAACTTACTTTACATTACTTTCACTTTTCTTTACTGAAGTACTTTTCAGAAAATCAATTATACTCTTTCTCTTTCTCAACTATCAAATAGTACATATGAAACCATTTGTATTCTTTCTTTAAAAACTCATTTGAAAACATGCATTTAAAACGTATACTTCTGGACTCATCTTTCAAGTCTGAAATAGATATATAAGAAATCGTATATAATAATCTTTATAAACATGACGTTTATAAGCAAACAGGGTTCATGTGATATGAAGCATGAACAACAATTTAGAATTCAATATGCATAATAGAAATCAAAATCTCAACGGTTAAGAAATTGGAGCTAAGAATAAGAAACACAATTGAATTTTGATTTCAAGAAAACTGCGGATAGAACTCTAAACATAACATTTCACTAACTAAATTGAGATGTAGGGAGTGAGGATGAACTAGTCCATCACTATGAGTAGTCTTAGATACCTGATTATCAAGCTATTAGACTGAAAACTTTTGGTAGAGACTTGATTTTTCTTGAGCTCGCGTAAGAACACTACCTTTCTTGGATGAAATGTTTGGTCTTGAAATCTTGTTTCTTGATCTTGATAAAATAAATTCTTTTATGGAGTTTCTAGAATGGAAGAACTTGAGAAAACCTTGGGTGGAAGGCTTCTCCCTGTATCTTGAATTTTTGACATGAAGGTTTTAGGGTTCTTGATGAAAAAGAGGAACCCTAAGTGAGTTTTGAAAGAATATTTAGATACTTGAATGTTTAGATTGGTGATTTTTAGAGAAAAACTAGTTAGTTGAATGATATACTCAGTTAAAACATCCAAAAACGACTAAAAATTGAGCTAAAAGCTTGAAAAGGGACCAAAATAACCCCCGAATACGCGCATGAAGTATTTGGAAAAAATTCACAGAAGACTCTATGATTCCTAGAACATTCCACGGGTCCGTAGTGCCATCCTTAGAACTTCAACTACGTGACAAAGCTTCACTAAAATGGGCATAACGTTTAACTCCAAACTCTAAATGAGGCAAACTTGGTGGCGTTAGAAAGAAGACTCATAGACCTTTAATTTGATAGGTTATGGGCTGCTTAATTTATTATGTTCTGAGAGATATGATTATTTGAATTTGACCTAAGTAGAATCTTATAAGGAAGCTTTCAACTCAACTTTGTGCTAGGGGATTCTAGTGACCTTAATTCATTTCCAAAGTCATTCTTACACTAATAAATTAACCTTAACACCTAAGAACAATTTAAGAAACACCCGATAAAACCTTACACGTAAAATGAAAAATGGCTTGGGCCTTAGCTTATAAATTCTTAGGGTGTTACAATATATCCCCCTTTGAATCATTCGTCTTGGAATGATGGCTGAGCTGGGCATGGAAGGGAAAGGAGTTACTCTTACTATCTTTCTGACTTCTGAACTTGCCTCCTAACATAGGCAGAAGTGATTCATACTAAGAGTTTGGAACTGTCTATAGCACATAAGTCACAAACGATATGTGTTTGAACATAGTAACGCTCTATCTGTAGCTATTTGACATGAAACAATGGTATATGGGAATAAAGTAGGAACGGGGCTACTATGCCTTAAGCAATATGTCTGCTAGCTTTCAAGCCTAGAAACATCTCTAAACCATGTCCTTCTTTTTGAATACCACACATCATTAGCTGTAACTCATAACTCCTACAAGGGTATATGACTACTCTTTACCAAGGTCTAAGTCAAACCTCTTGTTCTCATTGTGTTCAAGCCTAATCTCTAAATCACAAGGTGAGAAACATGAGATAGTTGTACTAATCAACTCTAAAAGATTGAGGTTCTATACCTCTATAGGGAATCTCATCCCAAGAAACACCTAATGCATCATGTATTCACCCTCATTTTATCAACATCACATTCAAGCCTAGTACTATAACCACTTCATGAACTCCTACTAACCAATCCTCTTAAGAATTATTCCTTCTCTCGCCATCTCTAATAACTGAAATTTCACGTATTACTACTAAGAAATCAACTAATTACTATCATCTAACTATTACTGATAGTAAGATTTCATCTCATTCTTCTTCCACATTCATAACCTTAAATGGAATAAGCACACCACCACTATTAAAATAAGAAACATCAACCTTCTCCTTCTATCATTACTCAACTACTATCATCAATAATATTATTAAAACTAAAAAGGATCACTGAGGAAGCTTAGAGAGAAAGATCATAAGCACAATTCATTCGAGACATCTGATATAAGAATATGCATGACATAACATTATTTTGCTAGCCATAGAGGGTAAATCATGAATTCGTGAGACTGAGCATAATATGAGACACGAGTGCTTATATGAATATATTCATATCATGAAGCTGATATCCATAATTTTATGAAGTCAGGTTAGATTCAATGGTTTAAAATCTTCGCCTTTTATTCTGGGAATTGAGGATAGATATGGATTTATTTGAAGTGTAGGAGCATAGGTCATGGATATAAGATTGATATTAGAGACATCAACCGGATGTGATAATGTCTGAACTCTGAGGAATACACTAGATTATGAAGGGATTGATATATCACTATAACTCTTTCTTAACACATCACTATTTGATTCTTTACACTTGGCTTGGTTTCTCATCTTATCATCTTTTCCTTAGGTTTGAAGATGACACTTTAAAGATATGGATCTATTCCATCATCTCTAAACTAGTCTATATTTGATTTACTCTAATACTCGGGAAATGCTAATCTCATGGCTACTGAACTCTCCCTGTGCAGGTACTAAGATTCTTTCTAGGACTACTTTCTAAGATGCTTCTCTTCAACCTCTTCCCACTGCTATATATGATCCTTTCGACCAAACTCTTAATCCACATTGATACCTCAAATATAACATCTTGGCACACATAGAAAAATATAAACTTAATTAGAGTCTCGTCTGACTACATACGATCTTGGGTACACCTGTTAATTCTCTTGCTAGCACACTTCATTGCTCTCACCTAAGAAATATAGTTCGACACTTGTACTACTCATATTTATTGAAAAGTAACACCTTAATTCCTCACCTAATTTATGTCAAACCTACTAGATTAGATCTTAAAACTAACATCATCACCCTCATGTTGTAATTCTTTTTATCCCGACACTCATCTCAAATTCAAGCTTAGTGTCTAGTACCAAACACAGATATCAATATAATTTCTCACATAATATAATAACTTATGACCACTAGATAAAATTAAGAAACACTCGTCCAATAAGACCTCATGATAACTTGTTAATCTTTATCTTTCCATCTACTTATTTGCAGATTACCGTCACATTTCCTTTCAAAATAAAGAAAAATCTCAATTTTCAGATGGCAAGAGAGCCACACGAGAAGAGACCTCCCCATTCATCACCACATTCTTTTCTAAATAATCCATTTTTGCATATACTAAAAGGGATCTTCTTGCATCCATGAAAGTGTCTTGCAAGATCATCATGTTGTTTTGATTAGCATTGGTGTCATCACCCTACGAGTTCAAACAAAAAGAAAAGACTATTAGGAAATCAATGATTAGCTACAACAACTAATGTTTTCATGATTTTAGAAAACAAAATAATTATGACTCACATTAGCACGGAAAAGAGAGATACGACTATCAAGAATTTAACCCTTGAAAATTTGGACCATTGGCTAATGGACAATAAATCCCATTGTCTCCTCGTTTGTTTATTTTTGAAGAGTTAAAACAAACATTGAGGTTTCTTCAACAACCAGATGATTTTTATGGCACTCAATATCACACCAATAGGCTCACTAGGGTCATCAATATGTTTCCTCATCATCAAATTTGCATCTTAATGTGGAACTAGAGTTCCGTAGTGTTTCCTTATTGTTTCATCATCGATGAGGACTCTACATGAAGGACACCGTAAAGACCATCAAGGCCAGGAAATAGATCAATTACTCCTAGAGTATCACTTCCACTTGAAAGCAATTTTTATACCATGAATTCTACGAGAAATGCAGCCATTATTGTTTTGACTAATTCCATAGAAAGCTCTACGACAAACAACATTATTTGGTATTAGAGTAAATCACTTTTTTCACTCAAATACTGTCCAAAAATAGAAGTTTGACTCAAAACTATAAGTTACAACTTCTAGTCTTTATTAGATTCTTTTTAGTATGTGTGATCACCTGACTAACAAAATATTGTATTTCAAAAAATCTTCTACACTGCTGGTGGATACCTGTTAGGCCTAAATATACACTACATTTTCTATCCCTATGGCGTGAGGTAGTTTTTTATAATATTGAGTTTATGTTGATCTTAATTATTCTATACCCTAAAGATGGAATCACCTATATAAGTGTAGAGGTATCATTTTCTAGAGCACTCATAAGACTCAAGGTGTGTGCATAACCATAAAAGCACTTTGTTAGTATCGTGGAGATCCTAGGTTGCTTAATATTACGGATATGGTATGTGTTATGGGGTTTCAACTTAAATCCTTTGAGATCAAGAGAGGTTCACTTTGTCAATAATAGTTGTTGCCTCATTTCACTATCCGTAAATTAAAATCGAAAGATATTGACATTGAAGTATATATTTCTTCCTTTTGTCCAAAATTTGTTCTTACTTTTTATCTTTGCACTAGTAAAATTACCTGCACTTCACGCGGTGTGAAAAACACCCAGAAAATAGGATACTAAAGAAATTTCATTTGCTAGACATACAAATGACGGTTGTACCCAAATACTTGTTGTGCCCAATCGCACACGCCAGTGTACGTGGTCGTTCAAGTATTAAAGTAGCTCTTATTAAGAGTCGGGTATTGTACCCACAAAGACTCACAATTAGAATAATTTGTTTTTTCCAATACTTTCAATTAAACACAAGTGTTATCAAGGTTAAAAGAGTGATTGATTTTATAATCTAAAATTTAACTAAAAACTAAACGAACGTGATTCAATTTCTAAGGGTTCGAACAATGATTGGGTAAAGTCCAGGGTTGTACCTCACATCAGGAATCATGCATATTATCTTGTTAAACGGATATTCATCAACTATTGAATCAATGATCACAGGGTTAAATATATGATTATGGTCTCCCGACCTCTAATCACCTACGATAAATGGAAACCTAACTACATCGTTGAGCGGGGAGGCTGGAACAATTACCGAGCATTACGATTTCTTCTTGTCTAATGACCAAGCAAGCTCTCTAGGTATATCCCTATCCTAGATACAACTTAACTCTAATTTTTAAGAGAAAATCATGCTCCTCATGCCCCACGTTCTATCCTCTTATTTCTCTCCCGTGGTCAATTCATACAAGATGTTTATTTCAGTGGTGATCAGGCACGAAATACGAAAAACAAGAACATAAGAGAGATTCATATGATAGTTAATGTCAATCCATAAAACTTCAATAATTTACAATCATCCTGTAGCCACAGCCGTAGAACTAGGGAAATTTGCTACTCATAACAAAAATTTCGATTAAGCAATGTTCAAATATCATAAATAGATCGAAAGTAAAAGAGTTTAGGAATGAACCCTAGAAACAGATGAAATAGCTCTCCAAATCGTCGTTCTTCAAAACCAAGAAAAAGAATAATTAATAAAATAAAATATGAGTCTATTTATACTCAAGTCGAAACGGCCAAATCTGGCAAGTGGGGGCGCGACGCGGAGGGGGTTGTTAAACTTTAGTTTGAGGATTTCTACTCTTCTCCGCGATGCGGCTGCGACACAGACCGTTCTGCCCAACTTTTAATTTGCGACCAAAATCTAAACTCCCTCTCCGCGACGCAGAGAGGACACGGACCACTCTGTTTCACTTTAATTTCACAAACCAAGGATAAACTCCCTCTCCGCGATGTGGAGAGGATACAAATATGCCTTCATCATTTTTTTCCTTTCTCCTTTCTTGCTGCTTTTCAACTTGGATCTTTTCATGCTTCCCAATGCCGGTTTCAGTGCTCGTTCCTTCATTTAAACACCCCTACACTACTAATCATGTTGGTTAGTATAAATGCATTCAAAACACTCGACACAACTATCAATTAACATAAAATGATCCCAAACTTGGCTTAAATGAGGGTGTTATTAGGTTCCTAGGCATATAAATACACCCAAGATCACCACCCCACACTTAGAGCTTTGTTCGTCCTCGAACAACTTCCTAACCTAGTCCTAGACCTAGGCTTTCTAAAAACTGGTATTTGTGCATCCACCACTTCCTTTCAAGGATGTTTGAACAATTTAAGCATGCATGTTCTCATTTACACTTGGCCTTAACCACTTTCGTACATCATTTCACTTCGAGTTCTAACTCGACAACTTTTTGCAACCAAAGCATTCAACTTCATGTTCACCATTAAATATCACCTATCTTTCATATAACAAGTGCCCCTCACTCAAAGGAATAGTCCACACACTCAACTCAGCAAATTGAATATAATTTAAGGACTTTAACAACCACAGAACGCTCTCACTCCAAAAGGACATCGCACATGCATGCACTGAGAACCATAAGCTTGCCCATTATGTACATCTCCACTAATTAAGCGTGCTTTGCAAAGAATCAAATAGGAATTTACGGGTTGTAGTGTAAGCTTGAGGTAAGGGAGGATACATTTGGGTAAAATTAGTGACTCATCCTCCCTAATGCACATGTTTTGATTTTCTTGCTACATTCACAACTTTTTCTTTCCCTTTGGTCCCCCTTTTTACATATTTTTTTTTCCAATTGTACTTAAAACCTTATCCTCTCTCACTTGAGCCCTTATTTTCTACACACCCTTATTTTTTGACACTTAACAATAGCCACCCTCAGCTTTTGGATTTCTCACGATCTAAGGTGCACGTTGTCCTTTTAAGGACCAGGGCCATTATTAAGGTACTCTCTGAATTAGCCACCTTCAACTTAGGCTTTTAACCTTAGTCAAAGTGCACAATGTCAAAGGGACCAGGGCCAATCACAAATTTAGGAACTTATGGGGCATCATTTTTCTACCTCTTTTCTTTCTTTACCACAAAACCAAGCATTTTCACCCTATCTACTCTCACCGTTGTTTTCACTTTTTCATCTTAACATAGTGCATTAGGGATTAATTTGGGATCAAAACTAACGGTATCAATAAAAGGGATTCGGCTCAATTAAGTAGGTTAGAACAAAATCAAGGCTAAATGGCTCAACGGGGCTATACTAGGGATATTTTATCTGAGAAGGCTAACATTTACCATACAAACAAAAGAGAGCCTATTATCATCTCCTAAACAAAGCAGCACCTTTTATTTTGCTTCAATAACATGTCGGGCAAGTTCTAGACTCGGATGCATTACACGGATACTACAATACCTCACCACTCATGGCACAAGTTCTACTCAAGATGGATCAGTCACAGGCAACCCAACAGTTCATGCAAAAGGTTCTATTTAAGCATAAGTTGTAATCATTAAAGTCAAGTACAAGAGTTCAAATGCATTCATATATAAACTGCCCACATGCTTTCATACAATCTCCTTTCGGAATTTCAAGCTTCAGCACATACCATACCTATGACTCAATGACGAAAATTTCCCTAAAGATGGCCGTCAGCCATCTAACATAGGGAAATGCGACTCAACTACGACTACTGACTCGATCCTAAAAAGACAAAATCTTTTTGTGTTTTGTACGGTTCAAAGGGACTCTCCTTGGCCAAAGAACCGAAAATAACCTCCAAGGAACCCAAATAAAAAATAACATAAAACACAGACATACGACACTACCAATGTTCATTAATATATACAAACCAGAGATAATTTCACCGCACCCCACACTTAAAACATCAGCATTGTCCCCAGTGCTTCACAAAATCACAACAAATATTACAAAAGTAAGGTGAATCACTCCCTGATTAGTCCTCCATGGCATCTCCCCCGTCGGCCTCATCACCAGCCTGGGTAGGGTCAACGTCCTCCGTCTCAGAATCGGAGTCCACATCCGAGCCAGTGTGCAACCTATCCTTATCGGTCAATATATCATCATCCACCGGCTCATGAAACTCAGAAGCAATGCCAAGAAGGGCCTTAGCGTGTGCATTCAGTGGGTATCTCCTTTCTACATCCCCCAATTTCACGTCAGTCAACTCCCGACAACCATTTTGGTGGCGCAACATCTCCAGCCCATACATCCGGGACATAATCAGCTCATCCCGTCTATAGCGCTCCACGGTAGTGAGTGTTGGGCTGAACCCATTATCGGCCCCCTTTGTCTTCGTTATATCTACCGGCGCTTGAAAAAGTGGTGCCATATAGTCCAAGTTCTCCACCGGTACACCTGGAGCACGACAAAGTCTAGTAATGAGACCTCCAAATGCGTACATGTGCCCTTTATGAACCCGAGCCTTCCTCATAGCCGATTTCAACACAGCCCCAACATTCAACTCCGTGGGCGTCATCAAAGCGTAGAACAGACACACTCTATCCCGGGTGATGTCCACGTAGTGCAGGCCAGGTATCAAACAATGCATCACAATTTTTAACTAGACCTGAGCTTCTCCGAGCATGTGCGCATAAGGAAGATATTGGTGATATCTCTTCGCACTGTGCTTAGTCCACTGCACCATAGACTGGGAGCCACAAAATGTGTGTTGAATGGCCCGATAAGGTGGGCAAATGTTCAGCCTTGTTAGCACTAGTGGATCGGCATCAGGTGATGTACCAACTATGTCATTAAGAACTGCTGGAGTGAGAGTCACATCCACTCCCCACACCTTCACAAAATGGGATCTCAATTCCGTTACCCAGTTGGCGTAGAACTCTAGAACCATGTGCAAGTTGCACTCACTTGGCCCCGCAAAAATGAACTCCATCTGAAGCTCTTGGATACGCCTCATGATTCAGAGAAACTCCCGTGCCAGGCTATCCCTATCAATGCACACATCAGAGAAATACCTAGCCTTGGTGTGCTTCTTCCACCATAGTTTACCTTCCTTGACCACGGCTCGCAACCCAAACCTCCTGGTTTGCCCCCTGGGTACTGTAGGTGCAGGAGGTACATTCCCCCTACTTTGAACACGTTTCCTTTGGCTAGAGATTGCTACTTCCTTTCCGGGTCTTTGAGTTCCAGACATGATTACCTGCAAGCATAATCTAATTCAGCCCACAACAACAGAAAAAATACAATGAGGTATAGGTGATGCGCAACCATCACCCCACACTTATCCCAAACGTGCCCCAGTATATGATACTCAGACTTCCCAATGGGCACTATACACACCCACGACCAGAACACACAACATATGAACACATTCACAATTCACAGTCGAGCATCACAGCATATTCGAGCATAACAACCTCAATTCAAAGACCCAGACATAATAACTCATAAGTTCACACAACAGTACACTGTCAGTGTTACTCAAGAATTCACACCAATATGTTCATGTAACCATTCCAGACCAAAGACCCTCAAAATTCATGAAACAAACAATCTCAAGTACCAACATCCCCAAGTCTGGTACCCTACCATGGTTAAACAACCCCATTCTACCCCAAAACCCTCACAATATCATACAAAGGCAATTTCTACTCAAGAATTTGAAAATACCCACTGAATATTCAGTACATAGCACTTTCAATCGCTACTGCTCACGCCCACAACTCCCCACAACCCTATGCTCTAAACAACATGACTCACATTTAAGAACACCCTATTATCGCAAGAGAATAACATAACATACATACCTGGGGTGGTGAATTCGGAGAGAATCGGAAGAGAGAATGGGTGAATTAACTTCGTGTTACGGATGTAACCTTGAAAATTCACAAGGGGACAAGAGGAAAGGGAAAAAAAAATCACAGATTAAGGGGAAAGTAATGGGGTATTTGGGATTAAATTGGGGTTAAAAGGGATTGGGTCGGGTAATTTTGGAAAGAAGATGGGTACGACCCATTTTTTTAATGAAAAACCAAATAATTTTACCCGATCCGCGACGCGGCTGTGTCACGGAGTCCTCTGTCTCTATTAATTAATTTAAATCGCCAGTGGAATAAAATTTAGTGTCCTCCTCCGCGACGCGCTTCCCATACAGAGGCTTCTTTTCTTGACGAAAAAAACATATTCTCGTCGAATCCAAAATAACCAACCCACTCCGCGATGCGTGCATATTACGGAGTGTTCTGCCTCGCTTTGAAAAATTAATTTCTAGTGAGGCAAAACTTGAAACTCCCTCCGTGATGCGCTATGGATACCAATTTATGTTCCCTGCATATTTTAAGCACAACACGCACTAGTGTAAACACGATGGTTGACTCCCATCGAGTGCCTTAGTTTTGGTCGTGACACGACTCATATTTTTGTGTTTTTCCTGATATTAATCCCTATAAATTGAAATAACAAAATAGAAAATTAGAAATCCTAACTATTACAAGGGGTAACGGGTTGCCTCCCGTGTAGCGCTTGATTTAACGTTGCGGCATGACCCAGCTCATGACTCACTCGTCATTCAAGTTGAGTGCTTCTTTCTCATGATCAACATCATTCCCAAAGTAGTGTTTCACTCGTTGCCCATTTACAAGAAAAGTGGAGCTCTTAACCTTGTTTCTTAGCTCCACAACTCCATGTTGGGTCATCCTTACTACTTCAAACGGCCCACTCCACTTAGACCAAAGTTTTCTAGGGAACAACTTAAGTCTTGAATTAAACAGAATCACCAATTGACCAGGTTCAAAAGTGCGTGACACAATATGCTTGTCATGGCACCTCTTGGTATTCTCTTTGTATAGCTTGGAATTTTTCGTATGTGTGGATCCTGAATTCCTCTAGCTCATGCAGCTGTGTTATCCTTTTCTTCCCTGCCAACTCAGAATTCAGATTCAATTTCTTGATAGCTGAGTACACTTTATGCTCCAATTCCGCTGGAAGGTGACATGCTTTCCGAATACTATTCGATAAGGAGAAGTCTCTATCGGTGTCTTATATGCAGTCCTGTATGCCCACAAAGCATCATCTAACTTTTCAGCCCAATCTTTCCTTTGGGCATTTACAGTCTTTTGCAGAATTTGCTTCACTTCCCTATTGGACACTTCCACCTGCCGGCTAGTGTGGGTATGATAAGTTGTGGCTACCTTTTGTCTCACTCAATATTTGGCCAGCAGATTTCGCACTGAACTGTTGATGAAGTGCATACCTCCATCAATTATCATGGCCCATGGAGTTCCAAACCTGGTGAATATGTGCTTCCTGATGAACTTCACTACCACCTTCGCATTATTAGTCAGCAGAGCAATTGCTTCCACCCACTTGGACACATAGTCCACTGCCACAAGAATGTACTGATTTCCATTGGAAGATGAGAATGGTCCCATGAAGTCTATCCCCTATACATCAAAGATCTCAACTTCGAGGATATTGTTCAGCGGCATCTCATGTCTTCTAGAAATAGTGCCCATCCGCTGACACTGATCACAGCCCTTCATAAAATTTACAGCATCTTTAAATAAAGTAGGCCAAAAGAATCCAGATTGCAATACCTTATGCGTCGTGCGCTCGCCTCCATGGTGCTCACCATATGGTGAAGAGTGACAACTCTCCACCACCTGCAATGCTTCCTGTTCAGCTATACACCTTCGCACCATCTGATCAGGTCCCTGCTTGAATAAGAAAGGCTAATCCCACATATAAAACCGCGCCTCATACTTCAGCTTTTGCTTTTGATGTGTTGAGGCCCCAGGTGGAAATAAACCAGTCACCAGAAAATTCACAATATCAGCATACTAGGGTACTTGTGTAAGGTCCAAGGCTAGCAATTGCTCATCGGGGAACTCTTAGCGAATCTGTCCTTCATTCCTCATAACAGATGATCGGCTATCTGGTTCTCAGTCCCCTTCCTATCTGTAATCTCCGGATCAAACTCTTGCAAGAGCAATATCCATCTAATTAGCCTCGGCTTCGCATCCTTCTTGTTGAATTTTTCTCTCTCAAGGAGCAAAAGGATAAAAAAGCTAGAGTTTCAAGTTCAAGTCTCCTTTTCACTATTTATTCTAGGCTTTGATCCTCAAGGTATGTAGGGCTTCACCAATGGGTTCCATTCACCCATTGAGCGTTAAGGTTTCTCAATTCTCTATGTTTAATTTCAATTCAATTGATTAGGTTTTGATTCAATTCTTCATGAGTTCCGTTGGTGTTGATTTAATTGTTTAATTTTGATCTTATTATGATTGTTTTGACTTAATTAGATTGCAGCATGGTCAGTGTAAACAACAACCTTGGTGCCCACCAAGTACGATCTGAACTTATCGAAAGCAAATACGAATGCTAGCATCTCTTTTTATGTGACAGTATAGTTTGTTTGGGCTGCATCAAGTGTCTTGCTAGCATAATAGATGCAGTGAAACATCTTCTCCTTACGCTGGCCTAGCACTGCACCAACCGTTGTATCACTGGCATCACACATGAGCTCAAATGGTAGCTCCCAGTTAGGAGCAATTAGAATGGAGGCTTCGATCAACTTCTTCTACAATAGCTCAAATGCCTGCAAACAACTTTCATCAAATACAAACTTCACCTCTTTTTCCAATAGGCTGCACATGGGTCTTGCAGTCTTAGAAAATTCCTTGATGAATCTTCTATAAAATCTGGCGTGTCCCAGAAAACTTCTAACTCCCTTCACAGTGATGGGTGGTGGCAACTTCTCAATGACCTCCACCTTAGCTTTATCAACTTCCAACCCATTTCTTGAGATTTTGTGCCCCAGTACAATCCCTTCTCGAACTAAGAAGTGGCACTTTTCCCAGTTCAACACCATATTTGTCTCTTCACATCTTGCAAGGACCCTGTCAAGATTAGTCAAACAAAGATCAAAAGACTCACCAAACACCGAGAAGTCATCCATGAACACCTAAACAAAATCCTCCACCATATCATGGTAGATTTCCATCATGCATCTCCGGAATGTCGCCGGTGCATTGCATAATCCAAATGGCATACGTTTGAACGCATAGGTGTCATACGGACAAGTGAAGGTAGTCTTCTACTAATCCTTGGTGCAATGACTATCTGATTATAACCTAAGAAGAACTAATATTCTTGCCCAGCCAGTCTATCCAACATCTGATCAATAAATGGCACCGGATAATGGTCCTTCCTGGTGGCATCATTTAACTTCCTGTAGTCCATACATATACGCCACCAAGTTACTGTCCTTGTAGGGATCAGTTCATTCTTCTCATTTGTTATCACCGTCATACCGCCCTTCTTGGGCACACATTGTACGAGACTCACCCATTTGCTGTCAGATATGGGGTACACTATCCCCGCATCTAACCACTTGATCACCTATTTTCTTACCACATCCTTCATTACTGGATTTAGTCTCTGTTGGTGTTGTGCACTCGGCTTATGCCCTTCCTCCATGTAAATCTTGTGCATACACAACGCGGGACTTATTCCGTGACTGTCAGATGTTTGCCAGCCTAGAGCTGTTTTTCTCTTCCTCAAAATACTCAATGCTGCTTCCACTTGTGATTCAAACAAGGCTACAGACAAAATAACTGGTAAGGTCTTATCTTCACCCAAAAATGCATACCTGAGGTAGGCTAGCAATGTTTTTAACTCCAGCTTGGGTGCTTCTTCGATGGAAGGCTTAGGTGGAGGACCCAACACCCTGTTCAAAGGCTCTCAATGATCTCTTGACGTGCCCACACTTGAAACATCCAAAAATTGTACCATTTCCTGTGCTTCAGCATCCCCATAGATATCATGTCCCACTAGCACACGCTCCAACGGGTCCTTGGATGCACTATAACGAGCTTCTGCTTCAAGATCTATCACCGTTATAGCAGACAACTCTTCAAACATGGCTGGGAGTTTCAATGCCTTGTAGACATCAAAAACCTCCACTTTGTCATGTGCCCGCATAGTGAGTTGACCAGCTGCTACATCTATCATAGCACACTCTGTGGTCAAAAAAGGTCTTCCCAAGATGAATGGAACCTCAGTATCTGGCTCAAAATTCAGCACCACAAAATCCACCGGGAATATCAAAGATCCCAATTAGACCAAGACATCATCCACAACACCCTCTGGTCTAGCAACTGAGTGATCTGCCAACTGCTGGATAATGGTGGTGTGTTTAGGACTACCCAACCCCAACTTTTTGTACAGCGATGTTGGCATCAAGTTTATACTAGCTCCAACATTACACAATCCTCGTGCATGGATGCTCTGCCCTATAGTTATCTGAACCGTAAAGCTACCTGGATTTTTCAGTTTGGTGGAAAACTTATTTTGGATTCGGGAGCTGCACTCTTCAGTAAATGCTACAATTTCGTATTTAGTCAGCCTCCTCTTATTTTGTCACGACCCAGGGGTACACCCTAGATGTAACAAGGCGTACTTGACCCAAAGAAGTCTCATACAAGCCCTTAGCATATCATAACATAAGATAAAGAACAATAAAGAGTAAAGCACATTTTTAAGTCTAAAAAGTTTTCATCAAAAGCATAGCAGAAGTCTAGACTTGTCTCAATTAGCCAACTATTACAATCGAAGTCTCAAATAGGGTCACAGCCCTTACAACATTGTTTCAAATGAAAGTACAAGAAAAGAAACTAGAAAAGCATCATCCGTCCTCGAACCATGAGGACTCACCAAAAGCTAGGAGAATAGTCGATCCAAGATTTGAACAAAAAGGAAATCACCTCAAGAACTGGTCCCTATACTTATGTAAAAATGGAGAAAATATGGGTTAGTATAATAATGCACTAAGTATGATAGCCATGCACAAAATAGTGAAATCATTCTAAAAAGGGACATTTTAGTATAATGCATGCCATTTTCTAAATTAAAACATCATTTGGGAGATAATGTAGAAACACAAGTCATAAGCAAAAACAATTCATAAGTCATCATGTCATAAGAGAAACTTACCATAAGTACCCTTAAAGCATATTTGTGCAATGCATAGATAAGATCTCATAATCTCACCCATACTAGGTAAAGCTTCTTGAGTAACTATATTTCATAACTCAACTACGTGTTCATACTACCATAATAGGGAATAGCCTTAACCGACATAGACCATGTGAGCTAAACATGGAATCCGGTGTCTACCCCACACCGAAAAGGGGTTGTCCTACTTGCCGAGGGTAGAACCAAACTCTTAGCTTAGGTGGATCCACTAGCTAAAGACCTATGAGGGCACATAGTTATGGGATATGGAGATTGCTTCTAGAAACCTGGACTCAACTATGGTAGAAGGTTTCCATCTCATGAGATACATACTTTGGGAACCTGGACTCAACTAGAGTAGAAGGAACCCATTTGGAAAGCCGGAATCAACTATGGTAAAGCTTCCACCTCATATTCATATCCACTTGGTGCTAAGCATTAATTCCCATTGATTACATATTAAGTGTTGACTTAAGTTCATTTTCTTAGAAGAATGTCTTGACACTCAATCCAACATAATCATACTATAGCTCCTAGATTCAATAGGTGAGACTAGTTTTCCAACCTTAGAATCCCTACATGTGACAAAACTTTCACATCATATCATATTCATATATAAGTTTGTGCAAGAGCATAATTTCCAACAACACAACAACTAGATCATAATCATATTCACTTTACTCTCAGTGCTCATAAGCATGTATACAATTCTCATAATCATAAATAATTCATATACTTTGCCCTTCAAGGATCATAGATCATAATTCATCAACACATCTAGAATTACTACATTAGGCATGAATAATAACATAATTCAAGTGATTCAAGTACTTTCATGCATCATTCAATCATATTCTCCTTGCATCAATCAATACCCACACTTTGAGATCCAAATTGGGAAAAATAGGGAAACTCATGGATTCTTGGGAAATTCATATTAAAAACAGTAGATAATCATCAATTTGATCATAATATAAAACAATCAAAGCATTGAAATCATTTTTGAAGTGAATCCATAACTTGGTGTAAAAACCTAGCTATCTTGGGGATATTACAAGTTTAAAATTAATTTTGGAGGGACTCCATGGATGATAGCTATCCTTGGATGAAGTAATACCATACCTTGAAGAAGAATCCTCACGAAATTGAGTGAAAAAGCCCTCTACTTCAAACCCTAGCTTGACTTTCTTCTTCTTTTTCTTCCTTGGAGTTCTAGAGAGAAGATTTTGGGGAAGATGGGTTTTGATTTGGGAAGTTGGTAGTTATGATTTAGATGACTTAGTTTAGGGGCTTAAAACACCTATATAGTTGGTCTAAAATAATACAAAATGACGTCACTTAATCGTTAATTAAAAAGGAAAATCCTAAACTACCCCTAAGCCCAACTGCCAAAAGGCAATTTCCAGCCCTCACCCACGACCACAATCTACGGACCGTGGATGGACCCACGGCCCATGCTGGTGAACCGTGGTTTGGGTTTGGGGCTTGAAAAATAGGGGAAGGTCAAGCTTTGACCCATGACCTGTTCCCACAGGGCGTGGGTCCATCCACAGCTCGTGGATGCCCTTCGTGGGAGGCTGCCTGTGGACAACTTTTTGGGGTAGTCCTAGGGTCCTCCTAAAGGACCCTTGGTTGGTCCTTGGGGAGTCGTACCTTGACGTTTAACCCCTAAACCCTTTATTCTAAGTACGAGAAGCAAGTTTTATGACTCTAATACCTACGACAAGCTCTATCTAGTCTACTAGTTTTACATTAGGCTCTAGCTTAGTCTACCAATTTTACGGGATGTTACAATATCTCCCCCTTGGGGACATTCGTCCTCGAATGACGATCTAGACACCTTTCAGAATTAAAGACTCAAGACTAGCAGCCCATCATGCATGAAACATCAAAATAATGCCCAAATTCAAAATGCACTATTCACAACATGCACTATTCAAATGAGGTAACTTCAACTCCATCTCTTCATAATCAATGCATCACGAGGAAGTAGGAGCTACATCTACAACCCATTTTGCACCAAATTTTAACATTTCACATAATCATAGGAGGAACTATCTTCTCCAACTAAAAGCATGCTCAACACAACATCATGGAGCCAATATGCCACTATTTTCCAAAGCATACTTAAGCGTGTTCATCTACTCATCTCATGAAGCCAAATATGCATCCCATACTAAATGCACAACAACATGAGGAACACATAAATCATGAAAAGTCATTACTAAACATGAATTTCTCAAGAACATGCATACCATAAGGAAATCATGGAAAAACTCATATAACACACATGAATCCCAAAACACTAAAACTCAAAGGGAACTACTTACCTCAAGCTTGAATAGGAGTAGAAGGAAAGAGATGAGGGTATCGGGACTTCATATCAGCCTCGGACTCCCAAGTAGCACCCTCAACTAGATGATTGCTCCATAAAACCTTAACGGAAGCTATTTCCTTATTTATCAACCTCTTGACTTGTCTGTCTAGGATTTCCACCAGAACTTCCTCATATGTGAGACTCTAATCAACTCCCAAACCTTCTAAAGGGATAATGGATGCCGGATCTCCAATACACTTTTTAAGCATGGAAACATGAAATACCGGATGAACTAGAGCCAACTCATTCGGTAAATCTAACTCATAGGCAACTTTTCCAATACGCTTTAAAATTTTCTATGGGCCCACATACCGGGGACTAAGTTTCCCCTTCTTGCCAAATCTCATCACACCTTTCATGGGTGAGATTTTCAAATAGACCCAATCATTAACTTCAAATTCTAGATCCCTTCTTCTAACATCG
>JAJONR010008760.1:0-19798 GCA_029582245.1 Solanum etuberosum
ACTTATACAGTTGAAGAGTATGCAAGGTTGTATATTAAAGAGATAGTTCGGCTACATGGAGTGCCAATCTCTATTATATCTGATAGGGGAGCTCAATTCACTACAAATTTTTGGAAGTCATTTCACAAGAATTTGGGAACACAAGTGAATTTAAGTACAACCTTTCACCCTCAAACAGACGGTCAGGCAGAACGTACAATTCAAACACTTGAGGATATGCTGCGAGATTGTATACTAGACTTCAAAGGTAGTTGGGATGATCATTTTCCGCTGATCGAATTTGCATACAACAATAGTTACCATTCAAGTATTAAAATGGCACCTTACGAAGCTTTATATGGTAGAAAATGTAGATCACCAATCGGCTGGTTTGAAGTGGATGAAACTGCCTTATTTGGGCCAGATCTTGTTCATCAAGCTATGGAAAAAGTTAAGGTGATACAACAACGGCTAGCAACGGCTCAAAGTCGACACAAATCACATGCAGATGTTAGAAAAAGAGGACTAGAGTTTTCCATAGGGGATTGGGTGTTCTTGAAGGTATCTCTAATGAAACGGGTAATGAGGTTTGGTAAAAAGGGAAAGTTGAGTCCCCGCTATATAGGGCCATATAAGATTATTCGAAGAGTTGGCCAAGTAGCTTATGAGTTAGGGATACCGCAAGAGCTTTCATCAGTTCATCCGGTGTTTCACGTCTCGATGCTTCGGAAGTGTATAGGTGACCCATCTCGTAATACTCCTACCGAAGATGTTCAAGTTACAGGAGATCTCACTTATGAAGAAGCACCCATTGCTATTCTGGATCGACAAGTTAAGAGGTTAAGGAATAAAGAGGTAGCTTCTGTAAAAGTACTATGGAGGAACCAACAAATAGAAGAAGTTACATGGGAAGCGGAAGAAGCAATGAAATTGAAGTATCCTAATCTCTTTCTGATCGATGAGAAGGATGAAAATGCTTAGTTGAGGTGTTGACAAGTAAGTATAAGTCTATATTTTAAATATGATTAATAGTAGTACTAACTTAGGCTTGAACTTGTTTGGCTGGATAACCATGCTAAAATTCGAGGACGAACGTTTTAAGGGGGGAAGGATGTAACAGCCCGTATTATGTATATGCTTGTTCTATTCTTGTGATACTTGACATAGCCTTATAGTATAGGTGAGGGACCATGTTTCTTATATGATTAGCGTTGGTTTAAACTAGCTCGGAAGGTGATGTGATGCCTTGCGCGTTTCAGCATGTGTACTGCACGTTAACTCCAACAGAAGTATTTAAACTCGAGATAGTAAGGTGGTAATTGAGCTTAAAGTTGAAAGTTAAGTGCTAAGTTAAAGAAAAAGGGATTAATATTTAGAAAATGGAATAAAATAAGTGAGCTGCTTGCTTGACTTAACTAAGCTAGTAGGTGACAAGTAGGTGCATCACCTACTTTGACTTATTGACCAGTCAAAAGGACCAAGTAGGTGCATCACCTACTTGAGCTATATGGATCTAGTTAAAAAGGCCAAGGTTTATGGGTCAGATTTGGGCCCATGCTAATGGACTTACTTAAGGCCCAAACTAAGTTAAATAAAAGGAAAATGAAATTAAAGCCCAGCAGCCAAATCTGCCAAGGCCCAATGTAAGTTAAGCCCAACTAAGGAAAAGGGAAACTAGGTGAATCACCTACTTTGACCTTTCGAGCAGCTTGATGTACATAAGCAGGTGCATCACCTACTTGATCAATTAGTGGCTAAAAATGAAGCTAAAAAGAAGGAAGTTCTAGAGGATATTCTTAAAGGTGAAGAAAGCTCAATATATGATAAATATTGGCTGCTATTTCCAGTCCATTTAAACACATAAATTGAGAATTAACTCCAGCTCTCTCTCTCTCTCTTTTCTCTTAAGGATTTAAATAGCAGCCTTAAATTTCTTCTAGGGTTCTTGAAGAAACCCTCATCTTTGTAAGTTAAGGTAAGTGAAAACACTTATGGATTTAGCTTAATTCTCCCATGGATGATCAGGAAAACCTGTTACTCATGCTCAAGTGTAAGTACAAGGGCAGAATGTGTCCAAGTTACTGCTCATTTTCCTTAATTATTAAGATACTTTACTCTTCTTCTTTGGTTTAAGTGTGACAGGGAAGTTGAAGTTCTTGAAGATTCCAAGTTAAAAGGGAAAGTTGCATAAATTGAGGTAAGGTGACTGCTCCTTTTTTTGTCCTCCTTATGCATGAGTTTGGATGAAGAATTACATGTGTGTTGTTATTAAGAACTCAAGGGATGGTGAGTTCAATATTTGGTTGCTATGATAATGAACAATTTGGGTTGTTTTATGTGTATATGTGGGGACTGCATGATTGATGTTGGGGAAATGTGTGAATATGTTATATCGAAATATAGGAGGGTGTGGTGATACACCACCCAACTGAATGTTGTGTAGGCTTACTACTCACTTCACGTTGGTATGTGGATGTAATTCAAGGAGAAGTAATTGAACAACGTCCTTGATATGATAAATTATGGGCCCGCTGCCGGGCTACCATTTTTGTGAGGTTAAGTAGCCGAATGTGTTGATTAGCTACTAATACTAGTTTTTACTTATTTCATTATAGATTAATAATCTGATAGGAAGGAGGTTAATTCCTTGTAATATCTGAGTTATACAGCAAGGTATGTAAGGCTATTTGATTCCATATTATTTGGCATGAAATCTGATAATTGTGATTAATATCAACAAACTGAGTTCCCTAAGCTCTATTCCTAGTCAAAGAAACATGATGGCAGTGTACGATCTCCAATATAGCTAACAATATTTCCCCCCTTCCTAGTGTATCGAATCACTTCATTATGTGTTCATTACTCTACATTTGTATAATTATCCTCATATGTGCTAATATAGAAATGGTATTCGCAACAGCAAGCTTGGTAAATTCTCCTCTTAGTCAATTGAAGTCAATTGTGCCATTTAAGCTCATAAGTAATGCATTGATGTTACATAGCTCCTTACGTCATTGTTACTGCGTTGGAGTCATTATTTTCATGTCTTCTACTACTGGTCCATGGTTCCAAATCTCAAAAATGATTATGACCACCAAAACAACAATCTCCAAGATTATGGAAACTAAGTGAAGCAATCTGTATAATTAAGGGTGGCAGCCTAGGGGCAAATGCCTAGCATGGGTCGATCTCAATTGGTATAGAAGGATGGCAGCTCAGGGGTGAAAGCCTAGCATAGGCCGATCACAATTTGTGTAATTATGAGGACAGCATCCCAGGGGTTAAAATGCCTATCATGGGTCATCCTCTTCTACCATTGATCAGCTGGTCATTTGTATCACATGCCTTATAAAGACCATGACATAGAGAAAAGTAAAGAAATGAATGCAACATACATGATCCCACAAGAGTAACAAAGGTGGTCTCCTATTCTGATCTATGCATTTATATACGGATACTTGATGTCATTTGAGCCTTGTTTTACATATGTTATTGCCTTACATATTCATTACATTTTTTTGTTACTGACGTTCCTTACGGGGGCGCTGGATTTCATGCTGCAGGCACAGGTACTCCAGCTAGTAGACCTCTTTAGTAGGAGCACATGTACTCAGCTGCTATTGGTGAAGCTCCAGGTTGATTCGGGGCTTACTGAGTCTTTGGCACCTATTTTGTTGTTGTATGATAGTTAAGGGTAAGGCGGGGTCTTATCCCACCCTAAACTAAGGTTTTCTATCTTTTAGAGGCTTTGTAGACTAATATATATAGTTCAGTTGCGTCTTGTGTCTTAACAAGTTGTGGCCTCAACGGCCAAGTCTTGTATATAAGTTCTGGGTCTACTTATGTTGGTTCGTATCACTGCATCCTATGTGAACTTGTCACAACCTTATGATTTTCATAGTTATATGCATAGTAAGCACATGTTACATGTGGGTTCTCTTGGGCCCTTGGGGCATCGGGTGCCTGTCCGTCTTAAGAGGACTTGAGGCGTCACACCCACAATCTTAAAATCTTGAATCTGGCACTACTCTTAGCCACCGTAAGGATTTTAGAAGTATTGGGAGAAATTTATGCAATTATTGGTACATCATGATCCAAGAATATATATATATATATAGTAGAAATCACTTCTATTTTTGTTTAATTTGAATAAATGTAATACTGATTTGAATTATTTCCTATAAATCTTAAGTATGACTATAGTTTTCTTTTGAAATAGGTTGTGTCTTATTCATATGTGATTGATTAGTTGTTAATCTTCTTTAACTAATTAGTTTTGTGTCATTTTACTTATAATGATAGTTCTTTGTTGTTTTCTTATTGTTTCGCTTCTCACGGTTAATATATTTGGAGATATTTATGATGCAATATTGGTTGAATAATTCTTTTCGTTTTTTTGAAATTGATAACTATTGGTTGAATAACTCTTTTTTCACTTCAAATCTTAGTTTATATCAAAGTGATATAAAAGAAACATAGTTTGATTGCTATTTCCATCACCTATAAATTTTTGTGATGACAATAAGTATTCATTTGCTAAATTAAATTATAAAATTTATTATTTCATAGAGTTTGATTAGCTTATGTAATTATTTTCTTGATTGCATAAGTGAATTTCTGGTTCCTAATTGTAGAGTAAAATTTTGAGTATTTTTCGATAGCAAACATTGTAACAATAAAACATATTATATAGTCACATGAAGTCGTGAACTGATATTGTAACTAATTAAGATGAAAATAAAAGGAAGAATGAGAATCGTTATAAGGATCATTTCATTTATAAAGCTAAAGAAGGGGAAAGTAGAAAAGAAATATTTATTCATTTCAAAATTAGACGAATCTAAGATCGTATCTCATTTAGCTTTATCACAATACTTGTGGCTAAACAATTAACATAAATAATTGTGATATAAATAGTTGGTTTTCTCCTTTAAATATCTTTCAACTTTT
The DNA here is from genome assembly GCA_029582245.1 of Solanum etuberosum. Taxonomy (NCBI): domain Eukaryota; kingdom Viridiplantae; phylum Streptophyta; class Magnoliopsida; order Solanales; family Solanaceae; genus Solanum; species Solanum etuberosum. Next base: position 4,930 of record JAJONR010008760.1, read on the forward strand.
GATATTTTAAATGAGAAAATGGAAAAGTCACAAAAATTAGGACAATATAATTTTTATATTACAAATTTTATAGAAGCGGGTGTATCTTAAGTGCACCCAAAATTAGTGGCTATGGATTTTCATAGAAATTTCTAAAAAAAATATTATATTATTTTATTTCAATTTTACATTTCAAATGGACATACATCCCTTTGAATCATTTGTTAATAACAAAAATGTTGGAATTAATGTATGAATTGAGTTCAAATGCATGACGTTTATAAATATTTTTATTTTTTATAATAGAAAAAAAAAGGAATTATAATATCTAATTCACAAAATGGCCTTATAAATACTTTTACAATCGTGCTGAGTGTTAAAAATTTATTAATATCTATTCTATATATAATAAAGAAGAAATATAGACAAATTGATGTGACACCTCTCTATGGCCTCCAATGACTTTTTTCTTTTTTCTCCTTTTTGGCATTTTTTTTCTTGACTTCTCATTTGTTACTCACATCTCTTCATCTTTCTAAAAGCTAACCTCATCGGCAAATTCCATTAGTTTGCATAATGTAATTAGTATCTACAAACAATAAATTACTCACATGGTAATATACTAAATTGAAAATGAAAAATTCACCTTAAACAACAATAACTTTCAAAAGATTAAATAACATTTTTTTATAAGAATAAAAAAAGTCCGCTCACCAAATTTAGCCTCTCATTTTTAGGCTATTACAATTTAATAATTTTCTTTTATTGACCCAAATTAAAAAGGATCAAGAGTGGGAATAAAAAATGAATTGTGGTAATATATTAAACCTCTTTTATTTGAGACTTATTTAATTTTTCTTTTATTCATCAATTTAATTAGTATAAAAACTTCCTCCATTCATATTTATCCCTTTTCTCCCCTTTTAAACCATTTTCCTTTATTTATTTATTTATTTTATTTTTAATATGTCAAAAAGTCTTAATATCATAAATTTTAAGCGGTAAGCGTTATTAAGTCTCTTTAATGAAAATGAAAAAAAAAAATGTTATTAAGTCAAATTTGAGGGAAGGTCTATAAAATTATCCTTTTCTTTCTTCATAGATCTACTATTTTATGCGAATTTGGATGTTAGTTCTACATATAACACATTTACATTAGAAATTAACATGGTTTTAATGGAAGAAAACTTTAAGCCAGTCCTTACAAAAATGTCTAAATCCTTATTTTATTTATCTACTATCAATGTACATCTTCGTTCCTTTTTTGTGGCAAATTTATTATTTTATTCTTATTGCCATGTCATAACTTTATAAAAATGAACATATTTAAATGGATAATAAAGTCATGAATTTATTATTTTATTCTTATTACCATGTCATAACTTTATAAAAATGAACATATTTAAATGGATAATAAAGTCATAAATAATCCTTATTTTATTTAGGTCGTATTTTTGTCTTAATGGCTTAACCTTTGAATAAATAGAGAGGCCAGGCAAGTGGCCTTTCTAAGAAAAAAAAATCTCATGAATCAAGTTAAAATTATAAATCTAAGAGTTAGAATTTGTCATCTTATTTGTTTGAATTTGACGATCTAAAAGAATTTTCAAAAAAAAAATCACACCGCACATAGCGTGACTAAGTTTACTAGTTCTAAATTAATATGGAATAGACATACTTAATTGACAACAAGATTAATCATCTATAATATGAAAGCTTAAAATAAAATATTGAAGTCCATACTTTTCCTCTTTTTTGTTGAAAATTTGTAACGACCCGATTGTTTGTTTTGAGTATTAGACCTCTTTCTATCATTAAAGACTCTTCCCATAAATATTAAATAAGAATTATGAACTATTTATTTAACGAGTATTTTTTAAAAATAATTAATTTTAGTTGATACTTATGGGTCAAGTTCATAATTTAGTTAATATCATATACCACTTGACCTATATAAGAAAATAAGTTAATGGGGTTTAACAATTTTAAATTATAATTTGAGAGAAAATAGGAATTGATGAGAGCAGTCGCCGCGAACAGAAAACCTCGTTGAGGCAAATGGCTTCAGGTACCAAAATATATACTTCTCTCCATTAACTTTTTTTGCAATTAATAATGATGCCATTAGTGGGTAGGAATTATTGGTAGTCAATAGTTGTATAATCATTAGAATGACATGATTGGTTGGAAGTTATATGGAGAAGTGATATTCCTCTTGAAAATTTCCTTCTCCTGTTTGTAATATCCGTACCCTTTATTTACACTGTATGGTGACCTTTGTTTTTTATCCATACGGTTATTGTCTTCCTGAATATGGAATAGGGGTAATTTTTATTCTTGAACAAATAACTTCCTTAGGTTCGTATACAGTGTTTCGTAATTAAGATTAGTGGTTATGGTTGAGGTCTTGGTGTCAAAATATTTTTATGATTATTATATTATGGTTCAAGTTTGATATATTGAGACACCTAATTAAATGTTAGGTGTATTGTATTCATGGAATACCATTCAAATTACGATATTTGAAGAAATTGAGACTTAACCCTAGGTTTGAAATTTAGGAAGTATGAGAGTTGATATATTGATTGGCATCAAGATTAGAAACTTAATTGTAAATATAGACTCTACAACTTATAAGTGATTGTTGGGATATGAGTTAGAAGTATATCAATATGGATGTCAACAACTCATTTACTTACGATTAATGCATATTTGATAGATTGTAAATGTTCTAAAGCTTTACAAAGGTGAAAGGCAAAATCTTGAGGATTCACGATACGCGTTCGACATTCGGCATTCAATGTATGTTAAGACTTCTAGACTTCGTTGAGGGACATTTTCTAACTGAAGATTAAAAATGGAATAGATAATGGGTAAGGGCGAAAGATGGGGGTCTCGTACCAATGGTGTGACGGGCATTGGTACCAGTACCGGTTTTATAAAGAAAAAGTTTATTACTATAATATGATCGATTATAATTCGAGAATGCCAAAGCATATGGGCATTAGTTGATGTATTTAGTGACTTGATTTCTTTTGTGTGGTTTTGTTTCTTTATTGAACCCATAAATTGTGATAATCGAGGTGATTATATGTCATAGCGACATTAGATTTGTTGAGATGTTGCATCATCCCCTTTCTATTGATATCATATTGTACACATGCATTGACATGAGATAGAGTATGATTAAAGGTCTAACACGTGGAGATCGTCCGTGTTGAGATCGAGTTATGATTATAATTTGGGCACGTGGAGATCGTCCATGCGAGTGATTGGTCATGATTATAAGTTGGGCACGTGGAGATCGTCCGTGCTGGGGATTGTTTGAATTTATGATAGTGCGTTGAAATCGTCCGCACAGACACAGACAGTCTGTGTCGGTATATGGACCTCGTGGGTCCCCCATGGGTCATGAACTCTCAATGTATTTCCGAGGAGTATCATGTATATATGGTTGAGAGAGTACTTGGCATCTGAGGCATATCATTTCATGGTGTCACATTGCATTACATCTCATTACATCACTCATTCTCGTTGATTATGTGTGTTATTGGTGGTTTGACATTTCGTGACATTTTATTATCTCTATTGATGAAAACTTGGTTGATAAGTATAGTGTGGACTTGTAAAAATTAAAGGATTATTTTCTTATATACTCTTGTCACTACTTCTTCGTTGTCGGTCTATGAGATATACTGGGTACACGTGGTTTCGTACTCATACTACACTTGTTGCACTCTTTTGTGGTGCAGATTGTATTCGAGCATTTTCTTGGAGCTTGAGTCTGAGTTTGGATTATCTTGGTGTTGTGGTGAGCAACTTGAATATTCTGCGGCCCATACCTTCATCTATCTTTATTTATTAGGTTATTTTGGTATTTTGATAGGATATTTCTTATATTTAGACTTATTACATAATTAGAAACTTGTATTGACTTTTAGAATCTCTTGTACTTATGACACTAAATCTTGGGGTGATATTTCAGTTTTCCGCATTTTGTTTAAAAGACATAGTATGAAAGATATTTTCTTGCTACTTACTTTTCCATATTTTGAGTGGAATTGGTTAACTTATTGGGTTGGCTTACCTATCGGTTGGGAACATAGGTGCCATCACGACTAGTTATTTTGGGTCGTGACAAATTGGTATCAGAGCCCTAGGTTCATCGGTCTCACGAGTACAAGAGCTGAGTCTAGTAGAGTCTTGTGGATCGGTGCGGAGACGTCCGTTACTTATCTTCAAGAGGCTATGGGACTTTAGGAAACTTCTATTATTTCATTCTTTATTGTGCATATGTGATTTTGTTAAAGGTCAAAACTTTGTTCCATTCTCTCACCAATGGTGATGAAACATTCTCAAATTTGACCCTAGTGAAAGGGGGTGACATTATGCGATTTAGTACGGATGTTACGTGATTAGCAAAATAATTTGGTAATGAGCTTTTTGATTCCAAAGAATGTAATTGACGAGGTTGGAAATAGTAAGAATGATTTGCTCGAGGTGTGATTTAGACAATGATTCTTGAACTTCATTTGAATTTATTAGGATAGTTTTACCACCTGTGTTTACGATAAATGAATAATACAGTAGTGAAATGGTATAATGTTGATGTATTGAAGAGAAGTGTAAGATAAGGAAAATTCAATTGATCAAATAAGAGGATAGTGATTATTGTAAGGCTATGAGGAGAAGTTGAGGAAGGACAAAGATATAAAATATGATCACTTATAATGACGTTTGAGAGGGTAAGACTTGTTATAAGATTTGTCTGGAAGATTTTCTTTTTATCCTTTAGAGTGGAGGTATACTGAATATAATTTGAATAGTTTAAGTTGGATTACATGGACGTTGATATTCATTTGATAGAAGCCACAATGTGGATTAAGTCTAATACATCAAGAGATTATAAAAGGCTAAATTGGATATCAATCAGCAAAGACATTTAAATGGAGCATTAATGATAAATATTGATAAATTCATATTATGAGGAGCCTTTTAGATAGTGAATTAAGGATCAGTAATATTAGTTGAAACTAAGAGAGGAGAATGATTCTTTAGTTAAAGGATGTTGGTAGGGATACTTGTATGAAACTATATGAGGACATCTATAGAGATGTGTGCATAGTAGTTATGAATCGCTATATAGATCATAGACCAATATAGTGGTGATTAATATTACATTAGTAAATAACTAACAGTATTGAGGTAATCAAGGTTGTTCAAAGTATCATTCGATATGCTCTCGGTTGACTATAATTTTATTTCGAGTGTGGATCTACTTCATTTTATGTAAGTACATATCTTATTTTGGATTTGAATATGCTTTGTGTCTCTTCTCCTATGTCTATACATATTCCTACACATGCAGATGGTTCTTAATGGTAGATCGATCTTATATTATTGACTTGGTAGTATATGACACATGGAAAAACTTAGTTATTTTGTATACGGTAGACCTAAGAATCATTTGGATATGGATTGAATTTCTCACTATCATGCAATTTATGACTATTAGTCTAAGATAGTAACCTCAGATGTGTCAGGTAATCCTAAATTAAAGTGGAAGGAGAGTTTTAAAAAAAGGAAAGTAATGCCTTACCTATTTAACTTATGTTCGTCATGCTAGTACTAATACATTTCCTTTAGAGTCAGTTCCAACAGTGAAATTTTTTTTGAAGGTGTTCCATGTGAGCTTGACATCGAATCTATTATTGACTTAGAGTTAGACACTCGATCTATTTCCATTATTTCTTATTCAAATACTCCGGTGGAATTGAAAAGAACGGTAACAAGATTTGTTAAGTAAGAAATTTATTGGATCAAGTATATCTTTATTGGGTGTTCCTACCGCACTTGGATTCCTTTATTATTATCTTCATCGATGACATGTTGGTATACTCCCGTAGTAGTAAGGATCATGAGCATCATTTGAGGATAGTTCTTATCCGAAGAAAGATTAAGCTCTATTCATGTTTCTTTTTACAATGTGGGTTTCGGTTAGTTTGTTGGCATATTTGGAATGTGTAGTGAGCATGAAGGGTATTATGGGGGATCCCAAGAGGATTGAGGTAGTTCAGAATTGGGTTTGACCTACTTAAGTTACGACAATTGGAGTTCTTAAGCCTAGTTGGTTATTATCCCTGATGTTCTCATTCGTTGCATCCACATTGACTAAATTGACCTAGAAGTAAGTGACTTTTAAGTTCTTTGATGTGTGTGAGGTGAGCTTCCTAAAGCTCAAGACTTTATTTACTACTACTTTAATTTTACCCGTGTAGGGAGAGGATTTTACCGTATATTGAGATGCTTCTTGGATTGGTATTGGTTGAGTATTAATGTAGAAAGGGAAGTGCTAGCTTATGCTTCGAGACAATTGAAAGTTCACGAGAAGAACTGTCTTAGTTATATCTTGAACTTGGCGGTGGTGGTGTTTGCATTAAAATTTTAGAGACATTATCTTTATAGTGTGTATTGACAGGTGTTTCAGTATATATTCAATAAGAGGAATCTAGATTTAATACAATGGATATGGTTAGAGTTTCTCAAGGACTATGGAGTGACTATAGTTTATCGTTTTGGCAAAGTGAATGTGATAGTAGATGCCTTAGGTTGAAAGACGGTGAGTATGGATAGTCTACCTTTGTTACATGTGGGGGGGCATCGTTTGGCTACGGATGTCCAATCCTTATCCAATTTTTTAATGAGACTTGATATTTTAAAACCTGGTAAAGTTTTAGTTTACATGGAGGTGAGGTAATCCTTATTGGACCAAATTCGGGTTTGACAGTTTGGTAATGAAAATTTGTGTAAGATTTAAGACAAACAAGGAGAAAATTCTTGATGGTGAGGGAGTTTTGAGGATAAGTGGTCACATGTGTATTTCTCGAGCATATCATTTGATCAGGCAATCAAGGAAGAGGTATTTTATTCATTTGGGATACTAAGATATATCGTGACTTGAGGCAACATTATCATTGATATCGTATGAAGAGTGACATAGTTGGATTTGTATCTCGTGTTTGAATTGTTAGCAAGTGAAGTATGAATACCAAAAGCTTGTAGGTATGACTTATATGATGTTTATACTAGAGTTAAAGTGAGAGCAGATTGCTATGGATTTGTGGTGGGGTTGCCACGTATCTTGTGTAAGTTTGATGCAATATGAGTTATGATGGATCGATTGACCAAGTGGACATATTTCATATCAATCCAGATTACTTATATTTTGGATAAGTTAGCCTAGATCTACATTCGGGAGATAGTTCACTTGTATCAGATCCCGTTTTTATTATTTCTTCGAGGTAGATAATTATCATCTCATTTCTGAAGGTCTATGCAAAAGAAATTGGGTACTCAAGTGGATCTTAGTACAACCTTTCACCCTCGGATTGATGGTGTATTTGAATTGACTATTCAGGTCCCTGAGGACATGTTACAGACATGTGTGATCAATTTTGGTGGTCACTGAGATAAGTTTTTGCTTTTAGCGGAGTTTGCATACAATGTCAGTTATCATTCGAGCATTAAAATGGAACCATTCGAGGTTTTGTATGGTAGAAGATGTTGATATTTTATTGGTTGATTTGATGCAATTTAGGTTAGGCCGTGGGGCACATATCTGGTTAGGGAGTCCTTGGATAAGATTAATTTGATTCAGAACACGCTTCTCATGGCTCTGAGTGATCAACAGAGCTATGTAGATCAAAAGGTTTGTGATCTAGAGTTCATGGTTGGAGAGAAGGTTTTGTTGAAGGTTTCACTCATGAAGGGTGTAGTGAGATTTGGAAAGAAGAGCAAGTTGAGCTCAAGGTATATTGGTCCTTTCGAAATTGTTCAGCATATTGGTGGGGTGGCTTACGAGTTGTTTTATCTACTTGAATTGTCGAGTATTCACCTTGTGTTTCATATTTCAACGTTAAACAAGTACCATCAAGTTGGTTTTCATGTGATTCAATTGGAGTTAGTGTTACTTGATCAAAATCTACTTTTGAGGACGAGTTTGTTAGTATATTGGATAGGTAAATTCGAAAGTTGAGGTCGAAAGAAGTAATTTTAGTAAGGGTTCAAAGGAAGGGTTGAAGAGGCTACTTGGGAGAGTGAGTTGGACATGTGGATCAGATATTTCCATAGGTTTTAAGCGATCAATTACGTTTTATCCTTTTACCCTTCAAGGACGAACATTTGTTTTAGTGGTAGATGATGTAACGACCCGTTAGTTTGTTTTGAGTATTAGACTTCTTTCTATCATTAAATATTCTTCCCGTAAATATTAAAAAAGAATTATGAACTATTTGTTTAACTATGACTATTTAATTAACGAGTATTTTTTTAAAATAATTAATTTTAGTTAATACTTATGGGTCAATTTCATAATTTAGTTAATATCATATACCCCTTGACCTATATAAGAAAATAAGATAATGGGGTTTAACATTTTTTAAATTACAATTTGAGAGAAAATAGGAATTGATGAGAGCAGCCGCCGCGAACAGAAAACCTCGTTGAGGCAAATGGCTTCAGGTACCAAAATATATACTTCTTTCCATTTTATTTTATTTTGCAATTAATAATGATGGAATTAGTGGGTAGGAATTATTGGTAGTCAATGGTTGTATAATCATTAGAATGACATGATTGGTTGGAAGTTATATGGAGAAGTGATATTCCTCTTGAAAAGTTCCTTCTCCTGTTTGTAATATCCGTACCCTTTTTTACACTGTATGGTGCCCTTTGTTTTTTTTCCATACGGTTATTGTCTTCCTGAATATGGAATAGGGGTAATTTTTATTCTTGCACAAATAACTTCCTTAGGTTTGTATACAGTGTTTCGTAATTAAGATTAGTGGTTATGGTTGGGGTCTTGGTGTCAAAATATTTTTATGATTATTATATTATGGTTCAAGTTTGATATATTGAGACACCTAATTAAATGTTAGGTGTATTGTATTCAGAGAATATAATTCAAATTACGATATTTGAAGAAATTGAGACTTAACACTAGGTTTGAAATTTAGGAAGTATGAGAGTTGATATTATAAATATGGACTCTACAGCTTATAAGTGATTGTTGGGATATGAGGTAGAAGTATATCAATATGGATGTCAACAACTCATTTACTTACAATTAATGCATATTTGATAGATTGTAAATGTTCTGAAGCTTTACAAAGGTGAAAGGCAAAATCTTGAGGATTTGTGATACGCGTTCGACATTCGGCATTCAAGGTATGTTAAGACTTCTAGACTTCGTTGAGGGACGTATTCTAACTAAAGATTAAAAAGGGAATAGACAATGGGTAAGGGCGAAAAATGGGAGTCTCGTAGCAATGGTGTGACGGGCATTGGTACCAGTACCGGTGTTATTAAAGGGAAAGTTTATTACTATAATATGATAGATTTTAATTCGAGAATGCCAAAGCATATGGGCATTAGTTGATGTATTTAGTGACTTGATTTCTTTTGTGTGGTTTTGTTTCTTTATTGAACCCGTAAAATTGTGATTATCGAGGTGATTATATGTCATAGCGTCATTTGATTTATTGATATGTTGTGTCATCCCCATTCCATTGATATCATATTGTGCACATGCATTGACATGAGATTGAGTATGATTAAAGGTCTAACACGTGGAGATCGTCCGTGTTGAGATCGAGTTATGATTATAATTTGGGCACGTGGAGATCGTCTGTGCGAGTGATTGGTTATGATTATAAGTTGGGCACGTGGAGATCGTCTGTGCTGGGGATTGTTTGATTTTATGATAGTGCGTTGAGATCGTCCACATGCACAGACACGTGGAGATCGTCAGTGTCGGTATATGGACCTCTCGAGTCCCCCATGGGTCATGAACTCTCGATGTATTTTCGAGGAGTATCATGTATATATGGTTGAGAGAGTACTTGGCATCTGAGGCATATCATTTCATGGTGTCACATTGCATTGCATCTCATTACATCCCTCATTCTCGTTGATTTTGTTTGTTATTGGTGGTTAGACATTTCGTGACATTTTATTACTTCTATTGATGAAAACTTGGTTGATAAGTATAGTGTGGATTTATAAAAATTAAAGGATTATTTTCTTATATACTCATGTCACTATTTCTTCGTTGTCGGTCTATGAGATATACTGGGTACACGTGGTTTCGTACTCATACTACACTTGCTGCACTCTTTTGTGGTGCAGATTGTATTCGAGCGTTTTCTTGGAGCTTGAGTCTGAGTTTGAATTATCTTGGTGTTGTGGTGAGCTGCTTAGATATTCTGCGGTCCAAACCTTCATATATCTTTATTTATTAGGTTGTTTTGGTATTCTGATAGGATATTTCTTATGTTTAGACTTGTTATATAATTAGAGACTTGTATTGACTTTTAGAAGCTCTTGTACTTATGACACTAAATCTTGGGGTGATATTTCAGTTTTCTGCATTTTGTTTAAAAGACATAGTATGACAGATATTTTCTTGCTACTTACTTTTCCATATTTTGAGTGGAATTGGTTAACTTATTGGGTTGGCTTACCAATCGGTTGGGAACATAGGTGCCATCACGACTAGTTATTTTGGATCGTGATAAAATTTAGTATTGATATACTTTATATAGAAATGTTGTTTCGAAGTCTCACAAAACTAACCATGACAAATAGTTAAATGTTGGACCCGTGCTAGCACATACCATTCTTGTCTAATGATGAAAATAATTGATGAATTAACAAGTTTATGCCAAAATCAGTTTTTACCCATAACAAAAAGATCTTAAATATACATTTTTATCAAAATCCAAGTTCAAATCGATAAAACCCTAATTTCCCCCAAGAATTACACGGATAAGGAAAGAAACCAGATGAAGAAATCATGAGAAAATACTAAAATGAGGATTGAATACTAACTTCCATATTATATCAAGAAGAATGTCTTAAGAATCACTTCATTTCGAGCTTTAGAACTCCCAATATGCTAAAAATACAAAATGAATAGAGTTTAAAATTTTAGATAGTTGAACAGTTGTAGTTGCACTAGCAAACCAACAACTTTTATTTCACTAAAAAGCCCGTAAATTCCTCATACGATAGCGAAATGACCCGATTCTTTTTTCTAAATGTCTTAAATAATGATATAGACCTGCTCGTCCAATCGAAATTCAATTTCATACTCATTTGTCTAGTCAAATATCATTCATTCTTGGTAAATAATTATTTCTTAATCGCGATACAAGTCCATTCTCGGCTTAGCGAAAATGAACCAAACTTTACAGATCATTTCTATAATTCATTCACAAACTTTCAGAAGTTTCGAAATAATTTTGTGATCGTTAAAATTAATAACGAACCTTTTAGTAGACACAAATTGTTGAAAGAACGCCAAAACACCCAAAAAGCTTAAAAACTCACTCAAACCTCATTCGGAACCTCCCAAACACAAACCAAATATGCTACCAACTTGGAAAATATATTTTAGAGTCAATGGAATCATCAAAACACCCAAACAAGGTCACCTTAATCCGATGTTGACCAAAGTCAACTTTAACTTAAGAATCTCCAAATTTCCAAGTAAGGACATGAAACTCATCCAAAAGCTTCGAGAACTGAACCAAACCTTCAACTAGACCAAATATCACCATTTGTACCTAGTGAAATCATCAAAACTATAAATGACCTTTCTAACCTCAAGTGATGACTAAAGTCAAACTTTAGCCTTAACTTTCTCAGCATCTCGTCTAATGACTCAAAATCAAATCAAAAGCCTTGGGACCCAAGTCAATTGTCTTACAACCCAAATTTCATGTTTTGAAGTTGATCGAACTGACAGAATTCCATTCCGAGACTCGTAGCTCCGGTTGTTATCAAAAACCACTTTTAACAACTTTAACTCTACAAAACTCTAAAACTTCCAAAAATCAAAACTTTACAATCAATTTTCGAAACCAACTTTATAAACTGATCAAATAAGATTCGGGGTAACTATCGGGAGGGGTAAAATAGTAATTTTCTAAAAATTTCTACAAATGACCTTCGGGGTCATTACAATAACTTATCCGACAAAGAATCTTTTCTTATATCTTCCAAATATCAGTATTGCAATAAAACGACAAATTCAAAGTAACATGATTCGTAATATCCTGTCTGTCAAAATATCATTAATATATATATATATATATATATATATTTGCGTGATCTCTGTTCTTTATACATCAAGCAAGATATCTAATCTCTCTCTCTCTCTCTCTCTATATATATATATATATATATATATATATATATGCGCATAAAAAAAATATGGCACTTCTCTGTGAAAAAAAAAAATCTTCTTTTTTGGTTTTATTTTTATTTTTTCATTTATGTGTATATATTTTTAAAAAAACTCAAAAAAAAAACTCATCTAACTCATTCCTTAACCATGTTAAATGTTTCACAAGTAGTTGATTGGTGCATTGGTTATTTGTAACTGCTCAAAATTGTATACTGCACCTGTTGTGTCCAGAACACCCACAACCTTAAAATTTTGAATCTGGCACTAGTCTTAGCCACCGTAAGGATGTTAGAAGTATTGAGAGAAATTTATGCAATTATTTGTACATCATGATCCAAGAATATATATCTTCTATACTACCTTAAAAGCATGAACTCCTAAATTGAATGTTGAATTACTATAATACCCCCAATTAAAAGTACTCAATTTATTTTATTTATTAATTTAATTATTTGTATTATATTAAATGTAGATACCCTTTAATATTAAAGGGTTGTAATTTTCTCAAAGAGATGTGACTTTTCCAAAGGATTGCAACTTTTTTGACGGGTTTTGACATTTTCGATGAGTTGTGACTTTTTCGAAGGGTTGTGATTTTTTCAAAGGGTTGTGACTTTTTCGAAGGGTTGTGCCTTTTTCGATGAGTTGTGACTTTTTCGAAGGGTTGTGATTTTTTCAAAGGCCTGTGACTTTTCCGAAGGGTTGTGCCTTTTTCGATGAGTTGTGACTTTTGCAAAAGGTTGTGATTTCTCCGATTAGCAGTGACTTTTTCGAAAGGTTGTAACTTTCCTGATAAGGAACAATTAGCACCTATTCATACTACTATTTGTTAGCGATTAATAGAGGGTTTCCTCTCACTTTTAAACTACGATTATTGAAAGTTTTCTACTCTTCTTCTTTTTAAAAAATCTAACGGTTATTTGCAACAGTTGATTAAGTTCAAAATTCAACAAAATTTGAGGTACCACATTAGAAAGAGTTGGTGAACAAATTGTAGCAAATCATTCATAAATTAACACTCGTATTTTTTCTTACGATTTTCATGAGTTAACAGTGACAAAAATTTGTGAGAAAGACAATAATAATAAACAAATATGAAAAAAGTCACATGGTTTGGGTAAGATATTTCTTCTTTGATTTTTTATTTTTTATATTTTTACCCTCAAATGAAGCAGTTTCTTTCTGATTTTGCTAAAACAACGGGCATCAACATTGTCCATTGAATCATTAGTTTTGACGTTAAATCTACTATTTCAAAAATAGATTTTTACTTTTACTTATAATATGATAATATATACATGATACTAATTATTTTTTAATAGATATGTAAGTAAAGATGAACGAAGAAAGTAAAGTGTTGGTGATAAGAGATTTTAATCAAATGGAACACTATAGTAAATGTAGCATGAAAATATATTTTCGTCTTCCTTCTTCATTTGCTATGTATCGTTCCATATTATTATTTTCCTATTATTTTGTGTTCATTTGAATTTGAGAAAATTTTATGTCACAAGATACACTCCTTGTTAGCTATATAAAAATAGATAAGAAAATAGTGATTGACCATAAAATAATCTTAAATCAAATTAAAGATTCTATAAACAATACTCTAAATTTTATTCATCTATTAATTTTTATTATTGAAAAAGTTTAATATATTATATCACGATACAACTTCTATAAGATTCTAGATACTATCATTAGACAACAACTATATGATATGTATGCGGCAGGAAAAAGGCGAAGACTACAATTCTACAAACATAAGGTAGAAACTTAAAGAAATGAAATATTTTTCACCAAAGGTGATGTTGTTCATATATTAAAATTAAATTATGCTACTGAAATATATATGTATATCTAAAACAAAGAAATGGTCAAGCTAAATATTTGACATACACTCAAACCTCAATTTATCCATCATTCATTATAACAATAAAGTACCCTTTTTTTTATAGAATTACCTCTCTATGATAGTCTTACTCAAATATTAATTGGTAAAAGATAGATTACGTATAAAGATAAAATATTGAAATATTTATGGTAATCCTTATTAGTGTCATGCACATACTAAATTTCAAGTATGAATATTTAAGAGAAAAATTATACTTAAATGGTGTCCATCATTTATGTTCATAGCCTCAAGAGGAAAGACTATTGGTGACATTTTTTGTATTGATATTTTTTGAAAATTTTGCTGGTTAGATTTGTTTACAAAATTGAGTGAAGTAAATAATGATACTACTAAAGAAATGTCACTTTCTCCCCATATCTAAACTTTGAATGTATTTTGAAATGTTTCAATAATATCTGGTCATTTTGATCTCAAAATACAAGTAACTCTATGACAATCTTTATTAATCATTTAAAAGCACTTGTCCTATGTTCTTTAAATTATAATTATTGTAACACCTCAGAAATTTTTTGAGCTAAGACTCGAACCACCCTTCGTTGTGAGTAGGATTTTACCGAGGAATTTAAAATTTCTCGAGTGTTAAGGTCACTAGATGTATCACCTTGAGTTCCAAAAAGAACTAAATTGGAAATAGCAAAATCTGAAATTTTGCAAGTTATGCTTAAGTTATGAGTTTTGGGTCAACTTCAAATGACCATAACTCTTAGTACAGGATGATTTAGGTGGGC